>APFE030015339.1:42918-79088 GCA_000404065.3 Pinus taeda | reverse complement strand
TTCTAGATATTAATTATTAATGTCTTAAGATTGATTTTAGGAGAAAAAAAAATTAGGGCAGACCTAGGAAGTATTAGAGGTCTTGATTTCTCTAATTAAGGGAAACCAACTACTACTAATCTCAATGCCACCGTCCCTATTGAGATTAAGTGGATGTTTCATAATCTCAAGAGCCTCTCTAATTTTCCGCCTATGATGATGTTCTTCTCTTGCGATAATTGTGGTGTTTTCCATACAAAGATGGTGACTAGTTTTAGAGGAATTCTCTGCCAGGGCCGAAGTACGAGACCTATCATTCCTAATATCTGCTACATGTTCTTTCAATCTGGTTTGCAAAGAACAGCCTGTTCCACCAATGTAACTTTTTCCACATGAATAATCTATCTTATAAACTCCTTTAAGTTGGTGAGTATCAATATTATCTTTAACAGACCTCATACTTTGTCTAATTGTTCTGAGTACCGAGAACTGGGTGATTATGTCTTTCTTTCTCATAATTCTTGAAAATTATTAATTATTAAGAAAAAAATATATATATATATATATATATATAGATATATATTACTAAGAAATTTCACCTTTACTTTTTATTAGTATTAATTCCATCATCAAAAATAAATAATTATATGAATAAAAAATTAAAGTCAACCTAATATATTAAATAAAAATCTAAAATTAAAATTTATGGATAATATTAATTATTGAGCAGCCGACCTTCTTTTTTCCCCTTAATCAAATCAGCCGACCTTCTTTTCCTTCAATCATAACAAGCTTACCTCATTACTATTTATATCTTACTTTTGAGCTCTTCTTCTATCATCATTCAATAATAGTCCTGATGATGGATCCCTGTTGGGATTTGAAACATTGACAGAAAATGGTCTTCACTGTGGGTTCTCTGGTTACTAAGTTAGAAGATATTAACCACAGAAGTCTTAAATACATAGATATGGTTTTCTAATATTTTACATTAATCAAATGTATATTTGAGGGGCAATTCAGCTAGAAAGAAACACTTGGCTGGATTTTCATATACAAGGGTTGATTCAAATTCAAATTTTGATACTTTTTGTTTACTCACTTTAATGTCATTACATACAACTAATAATTTTCAAGTCCTTGTCTCATTTCATCTCATTTTATTTCAATTGTGAAGTGATAAAGCCTTGAACCCTAAATCCTCATAGCTAAGATTTACAAAGTATTCATTATCTCATTTCCTCTCATTTTACTTCAGTTAAATGGAGTGATTAGGCCTTGACTCCCAAACCCACACAACTAAGCTTGCACACTAAATAAGACTCTCTCTCCCTGGTATTTCACTTGGTTTAGATATATTTTTCTTTAAAGAGAAACAATGCCTCACTAAATACCTTACATGTTAACTTAGCACCCAATCCCATTACATTTTCCAAGCACTGAGGACATTAATAAAACTTCAAAATTCAATTTCACACTCGTTTGATGTAATAGCCATGTTCCATAAATTTGATTTAAACTCTACAAACAAATGTAAGTAATTCTGTTAATTTTTTTCATTGATACTAAATTATCAAGTGGGAAAAATGCGGATGCATATTAAATTTGAGTGGTAAAATGAAATTCCAAATGAGAAGACCCCAAAACTTTTACCATAATGTAAAAAATATATTATTTGAATATAAAAAATGTTTATTTTTTCAAGTTATCAAAGGTTATAAATGTTTTAATATTTTTCAAAAAGAAAGGTAGTTGAATTTGCAAGCTATTTTTTTATCAATTTTCTTTTCATTGTATATGTCTAGTCTAAATCCATTTTAACTTCAGACCGAGAGGGATCAAATCTCTTTTCACTCTAAAAGATATGTTTTCAACTTAGTATATATTTTATTCCTTCGCCTTGGCACTTGGACATATATCCAAAGTTAAGATGGATTTAGATCGGTTTAATTATTAATTATAGTTATAGTTATAATATTTTTTATGGATTCAAAATATTAAAGAGGACATAAAAAAATCTCTACCATGGGAGAGGAATTCAATAATTATGGATAAACCCTATAGGCCCATGGAAAAATTGCAAGTGGAGAAAGGGATATGGAGTTTCCGACTAGTGTGAGACATAGTTTTGATGAAGAGTGAATGGGATCTGGACAATGTTAGGCTTTGATATCCTTGTCAAAATAAAAAATAAGATTAAATGATAACTATGATATTTTTATTCTCATGGTGTATATTATTTAAGTATGGAGATCATCACCGTGATAATCCCTTTAAAGACACACAACTTCCCATTAAATATGTTATTTTAGATGAGATGTTGTTTTATTAATATCGGACCCATATAACGGAGGAGGAGTTAATGGATTATGAATTGGAGGAGTGGGTTTTCAACAAATTTGGGCTAGTGCAATGATTTTATCCATTCACATTTGGAAGTTAGATGGAAATGTCACCATGCCTCGGTTTTCGAGCCTACTAAGTCTTCAGAAAGAAAATTTAATTATTTGATAGGGAAGTCATCTAGCAATTTAGAGGCACTAACCTCTATTCCAACTAAGCATTGTTTCGGTCCTCTAGTTTTGGATAGCCCAGGGCTCGAGGCCATTTGTGACGGGCTATGAAACTTTTCTTGGGTTTAAATATATTTGAATTTGGTTTCCCTTTAATCCTAGATATCAGAGAAAGGCATGCAATGTGTTGTGACTTTCTTATGGTTTTCAGAAGTTTCAGAAGTTATGACTTTCTCTTATTTATTTTTTGTTTTTCCTTCATCTCAAGTTCCATTCGCCTTGCTCTCCTTAGATGAGCTGGTGAATGAGACCCTTACCCCAATGATGAAGGAAGGTCAAACTGATGTTGAGAATATTTGAATCCATCTACAGTGTACTTAAAATTTAGAGACAAAAGGGTATTCATAATTTTAATACTGTATATGGATTCAAATACCCCTTTGTCTCTAATTTTTAACACTGCAAATGGATTTAGAAACCCCTCTAGCGAAATGAAACATTTCAGTATCAAAATTGCAATTTTCTATTTCCAAAATGACACAATTAATAATTACTAACATAAATGACTAATTCATATACTTATTGTACTTATTATTTGGCCATATTTTTATTCTTGGACTATAGTAGTCATTTACATTAATCATTATTAATTTTTTTAGTTATTATCTAGTCATATATTTTAGCCACGAACCAAGTTAATCATTTCCATTAGTCACTTTTAGTTTGGTCACTTATTATCTAATCATATATTTTATCCCTAAACTAAATTAGTCATTTAAGTTAGTAATTTTTAGTTCAGTCACATAAAATTGCTCAAATTTAGTAGTAATTCACTTGAAATAATTGCGGTGACTCACTTTTTTAGTCACCTAGTCACTAATTTCATCATTTTCTACTACTGCACCTTTCCTTACCTAGTCCTTTTTCTAAGCAATTTTTCTCTCCTCTTCTGTTTTGCAACAGCTAGACTAGTACTTTTTCACATGTAGATCTTTAGATTTTGTTTAAAATTCTACATTCACTGCATTATTTCATGGTTATGTTTTGTCTTATTTGTTAGTATCCTCTAGCATGGATTTGTATTTACCTAGTTTCATTTATATTTTGTCACATTTCCATCATTGTACCTAGGTAATTTGAATAATTCATCACATCTTCACTTTTTACCTAGATGGAATCCACTTTACACTTAGATTGTAATGTCTACTTCTAAATGATCAATTAATTTAATATCAATTGGGTGGAAAAGAAACTTTTATAAGGTGGTGTAATTAAATTTAAAAAGGTGGTTGACTATCAGAGCCCTCAAGTACCATAGTGAAATCCAACATTATGATCCTAGCAGAGACATAGGAGCCAAGAAGCCTTTCTCTCCTAACATCTAAGTTCAAAGGAAATAAACTCCAAATAGATACATAACTACTCACCTGAAGTGTGGATGTAATCTCACAAGCAGGAGGCACCCTGCTTTGGCTCCATTTAGATCTAGTCCATTTGCCACTATGACAATAGTGTTAAGTTGGAGACAATATTAGAGACTTGTCCCTTTAAATATTCAAAAACTTAAAATTTTTAGTCCTAGCATATCAAATTAAATGTTCATAGTTTTCATTTCATCATGATTTTATTTCACTTTTTCACTTGTTGCATGATGTAAACTTGTGTGAGTTATCAACTTATCCTAACATTTAGATCTATAAATACCATATCTTATTATTTTCAAATTTTCTAAATATGATGAGAAAATCAATGGTGATTTCCTATAAATGACTTATAAATCATAATTTAGGTTTCATTAACTAGTACATTGTATTGTTATGCATAAGATTATAAAGTTTCAATGATTTATCATTTATACTTGAATTTTTTATATTTTATTTTTATTTTTTTAGTATTTCATTCAAGTTCCCCTTTTTACGAATGAGGCCTCTATTTTCTTCATTTTCCATTATTTTCCTTCATTCTCCTCATCACATGCAACCCATGGCCTTTCACCTCATTTTTCTCCTAATTTCCATTATTTTCTTAGATAATTATGCCAAAAAGTCCATTTTGCTTTTCCAAAGCCTTAGTCATTTCCTTTGCCAATTTCTTTAGCCATAAACAACCAAATTAACACCCCCTAGGATGTCTTTCCCAACATTCAGCTTGGAATAAGTGTAGCAATCGTGGTTATTGTTTTTAACTTTTATTACATGGAATTTTCACCAAGGTTGTTATAGAACCCTCCCCCTTGGGGGGCACCATCCTCGGTGTTCAATCAAACATATACCTCAAAAACCCATTGAAATAAGACATACTTATCATGGAGATTTATAACATAGTTTGATGCAACATTTACAATAAAGTACCTGCTCAAAGAAAAACAGCATGATAATGTGATATACATACTGCATAGTGGAGATTTATAACACAACTCATTACGTATTTACAATGATCATCCTACTATGTACCAACCCACATGACATCATAACCACATGATAGCATATTAACATGACAACAAAATCATAATGACATAACACACATACCACATAGTGGATCTTTATAACATAGCACATGGAAGTATTTACATCCATACACATATGTATATATAGCGACATCACCAAAAGATATACCAAAAACATATACCAAATCATATAACAAAGCATATATCAAAACATATACTAAAAACCATATCTAAGCATATATCAAAACATCATATAGCATATACCAAACCATCACAAAGCATATATCAACCACCATAAAGTATATACCAAACTACCATAAGGCACATATAAAACCACCATAAAGTATATGCTAAACCACCATAAAGCATATACCAAACCACCATATTGAAGTTGCTTTGCCTCAACCAGAAAACAAGGAAGGAAACATAGCCCGCATCTGATCCATCATCTCCCATGTACCTTCATTTCCCAAAGTGCTTCCATTGCACTTTAACTTTCTTGATTGCTCGATTCCATAACTTGAGCACCTTTTTCTACAATATAAACTGAGGCCCAACTGGAATTCTCCAACTCATTCCACCTGCAATACAGTCTAGTCAATCACATGATCATGATCCTTAACATACTTCTTAATAAAATATACATGGAAAATATCATGGACTTCCATTGTTGGAGGTAGTGCAAGTCGATAAGCTACTGGATCAATCCTCTCAATGATACTAAAGGGTCCACAAAATTGTGGTTCGATCTTAGCATATGACCCAATTTGAAAGGAGCTCTTATTCTATTTGATGCATAAGCACACTTGTTCCTTGACCTGGAACTCCTTAAACAACATGTTCCTATATGTATAACTCTTCTGCCTATCATGTGCTACCTTTAGATTCTTCTAGATCACTTGCATTTCCCGTTCCATGTTCGCCAACATATCTAGTCCAATCAATACCTTGCTAACCAGATCACTCCAACTGATAGGAGTGTTACAACTCTGCCCATGCAATTCCTCAAAAGGACTCATCCTCAATGAATCTTGATAATGATTGTTGTATTGAAACTCTACCAAAGGGAGATACACTTCCCACTTCCTCTGTTGATGCATCACATACATCCTCAACATGTCCTCTAATATCATGTTGACCCTCTCTATTTGTCCATCTATCTATGGATGATAAGTTGTGTTGAAGGCCAACTCTATGCCCAATCCTATAAATAACTCCTTCCAAAACTTATAAGTGAACTTCACATCCCTGTTTGACACAATCTTATTCAGAACACCATGTAGTCTAACCACATCTCTCATGAATACCTATGCCACATCACTAGCTGAAAATGTAGACTTCACTAGAATGAAGTGTGCAACCTTCACGAGCCTGTCCACAAAAACCATGATGGAATCATGTTTTCTCACTGTCTTCAACAACCATGTAATGAAGTCCATGGAAATTACCTCCCAGTTTCCACTCTATAATAGAAATATTTTGTAGCAATCCACCTAGGTGCTTACACTCTGCCTTCACACGCTGACAATCAAAACACCTAGCCACAAGTTATGTTACATCCTTCTTCAAATTTAGCCAATAATAATATCTCTTCACTGGGGACATCTTCTTTTGGTAACCTAGGTGACCTGAATATGGTTTTGCATGAAACTCCCTCAATATCACCTTCTTTAGTCTACTGCTATCCAGTACATATATCTTGTCTTGAAACCTGACCAATCCATCTGCCGTAAGACAACAATACGTACCCTATGAACCTGCACCTATACCTATGCTTGTACTAATTTCCTATACCTATACTACTACATGACCCTATGCCTACACTTGTACCTGCGCCTATGCCTACACCTGTACCTACACCTGTACCTACACTTGTACCAACATCCTACTATAACTTGCATACAATATCCATATACCTAACATCTTGTTGACTTGCCTGTAAGATCCTCTCCTGTAAGTCCATTCCATAGGAGCTCATAGTGTCCAGGTGATGTACCTGTACCTGTCTACTAAGAGTATCTTCCAGCCTATTATGTTTACCTTTGATGTACTTGATCTCAAAATCAAACTTGTTGATTGTGACCAACCATCTAGACTTCCTAATGTTCGAATTTCGTTGGTCAAGCAAATACCTCGACACAATATGACCACCTATCAGTACAAACCTCCTTCCAAGAAGATAATATCCCCACACCTTCAATGCATCTATGATCACTGCTAATTCCAAATCATGTGTCGGTTAGTTCTACTTGTGCGCATTCATTTTTCGAAACTCATGGTATACCACTTATCCATCTTGCATAAGGACTCGACCAAGACCTCTCTTGAAATCATCTATGCATACCACAAACTCTTTGCCCAAATCTGCAATCTGTAGCACTAGCGCATGTGTTAACAACTACTTAAGTTTCTCAAAACTAGCCTCACACTCCTATGTCCATCAAACTTCTTACCATTCCTATGCAATGATGTAATGGGATAAGCAAGTTTTGAGAAGTTCTTGATGAATATCATATAATAGCCTTCAAGACCCATGAAATATCTCACCTCATCCACACTCTTAGGAGATACCCACTCCATGATGGCCCTTATCTTCTTTGGATCTACTGCAATGCCCCACTTGGAGACAACATATCCCAAGTAGTGTAGTTCAGTTTGAAAGAAACTATACTTGTTGAGATTAACATATAATTGATGCTCCCTCAACAACCTCAACACTGTTGCTAAATGCTCGACATGCTCTTCCTCATTTTTAGAATATACTAGTATATCATCAATGAACACAATAACAAACTTATCCAAATACAGATGCAACACACTATTCATCATCCACATAAACATAGTTGGAGCATTAGTTAAGTCAGAACAACAACGAACTCATAACGCACATTAAAGGAAATTTCAGCCTAAAAGTGGCCACCTAAGGAAAAATAATAAAATAATAGTTAAAATAATAAAATAATAAAATAATAGTTATGAATTTTGGAGGGAAAAGAGAAAAACTACCTTTTTAATTGTATTTTTGGCTTCTCTCCTTATAGGTTTATGCAAATTTCAAGTGTAGACACTCATTGGATGCAGAATTAAATTTTGCATCCAATGAGTACCCATTATGCATGATTTTGAGACAACCCACATTAATAAACAATGAATATACATTAAAAAAGTGTGTTGAACACATTTTTTTAATGTATCTTCATATTTTATCAATGTGGGTCTTATCAAAAGTATGCATAATGGGTGCTCTTTGGATGAAAAATTTAATTCTACATCCAATGAGTGTGTACACTTGAAATTTGAGTAAACCTATTAGTAGATAAGCTAAAAATACAATTAAAAGAAAGTAGTTTATCTTCTTTTCCCTCCAAAATATTTACATGTACCTCTTTTTAAATTTAAAGCATTTTGATTGGTTCACATATTATGACATGGAAATTATATGAAAAGTTCATGGGCACTTTTAGGCTAAAATTTCCTCTAATGCATACCTGGTCCTAAACATAGTCTTGTAAATGTCCTCCTCTTTGATGCAAACCTAATGGTATCCAGATCTCAAGTCAATCTTTGAGAACATTGTTGCTCCCTTTAGCTAATCGAACAAGTCATCAATCCTTGGCAAAGGGTACCTATTCTTGATAGTCACTTTGTGCACCCCAAGATGTTGCACTTGGCCTAATCTATCCCTTGTCCAACATTTCCTTCAACTGCAACTTTAACTTAACCAACTCTAGTGTGCTCATCTTGTAAGGTGCTTTCAATGCTAGAGTTGCCCCTACCACTAACTCAATAAAAAAGTATACCTCGCTATGAGGTGGAAACTATGTAATGTATTCAAGAAATACATCTTTGAACTGTTGTAAAATTGGATACCTTTTTAGCACATATGCATCCTCAAGCTGCTTACCCATATCACTAGAAATGTGTACTATAAATATCTTACACCCCTTCCTGTGGCTACACTTTGATTGTATAGTTTTCATCATCCTAACTGATGTGGATTTCTTCTTTCCCTGTAAGACTCTTGGTTCTCCATTGCCATCAACACACTCAATGGATTTGTCATAATAGTCTACCTTGGTTTTATGAAGATACAACCAATCCATACCCAACAACATACTGTATGATCCCAATGGTAATACATTCAAATGTATTGTGGTAGGCATATCATTCAAGTCAAATGCACAAGCTCTTACCTAATGGTGGATTTGTTTCTTCATACTTGTAGCCAATTGTACTAATCAAGACTCTACATGTAATTCCTTACTCAAACCACACTTATCCACCAATTTAAGACTAACATAACTATAATTAAATCTAAGGTAAATAAAAATAGAAATAACTTGATCACAAAGCTTACCGTCCATATCAATGGCAGATGCATGGAGTTCTACCTGCCTATTGTCCATTGTAGCATAGATACATGGAATACTTTAACCAACATCCCCAACAATATGCACCTCATATGCACTATATATCTTAGGAATTCCACCCTGATGCTACGGACAATCTCTCCTAAGGTATTCCTCACCACATGTCCAACACTCCAACCGACCAATTCCCTCACCTCTATGTTGCTATTTTTGTTGTTTTCACCCATGCCCCTGTCTAGCTGCATTAAACTTTATTTGTGGTGCCACATTCTCTTTCCCCTTTTCATTTGAGGCCTTGTCCTCTTAGGTTGTCATTTACCTCTGCCTTTGTCTTTTCCCTTCCATCCTTGCTGAGACTCATTCTTACACTTTGACTGCTAATAGCAATGCTTCAATTTCCCAATAACTTCCTCAAGTGACAAAGGCTTATCATGCTCAATCTGATCTTTAAATGCTAATGGTAGACCACTGAAAAATATTTGAACTTTAGCCTTCTCACCAATAATATACGGTACATACCTCAATCACTCTACAAACTTGGTTGTGTACTCTTATTCTGTCATTGATCCCATATTTATCTCATAGAATTCTTTAGCCTTATTGTCTTAATACCTCTCTGACAAGTATTTCTTCCTCAAAAGCCTCTTGAACTCCCGACAACTCAATTCATATGTCCTGATGTCTCTAACCTGCTTAAAATCTTCCCACGAGATGTCTTCTTTACCTTTCAAGATGAAGATAGTTATTATGGCCTTAATGTTTTCTATGTACTCACGCAACTCAAAGAATTTGTTCATCCCAAGTATCCAAGCCTCTACATCTTCTGCCTTCTTCACATATCCATCAAAAGTAGGTGTTTTTGTTTCTTGAATTCATCCAACAAGTATCCCTTATCATTCCTCCTGTAATGTTGATAACGATGACGATCATGATTTCTATCAGAACCACAACTAGAATAATACCTATACTCATCGCCCCGCCTATCCAGAGTGACCAAAAACCTACCATCTCTCACTATATCAGATCTATCCAACCTGTGTCTACCAAGAGACCCACTACCATATGCCCCATTAGTTTCATCCTAATGTTCATGGTTGATATGAAGTGGCCCTTGTCGCTACAATTCCAACAAACTCTATAGAAGTATAACATTAACCTCTACTCGCTTCTCTTTTTCCTGTATGATCCAGCCATTGTCCACCTACAACTTCTTATCTCTCCCTTTAAGCTCCTAAGTGTAACTACCAAATGGGAAGGATTTGCAACACCATACTACTCTTTGGATTCATAGGGAGAGTCTTTGTAGTAAACCATCTTGCTAGCCATTTGGTCTTTCTTCCTGCAATGCATAATATGTCGGATAAACAAAATCACAATAAATCAATGTACGTCAATATATCTCGAGGAGGATACCTTGTCTACAAAATCACAAAATCAGTGTGATACATGTATAGCATAGACATAATAACATATATATATATACACACACACACACACACACACACACAACAATTAAGTGCATCCACACATAAACATCATTCTAGCTAGGGTCCAATCATCAATTCAAGGCCATATCAACAATTCATGCTATGACCTCATGCATGAAAACAACCATTACTCGATTATACACATTTCCACATGCATAAGCAATGCCTAATCAGCTACACATACACATAAACACATGTAGTCGAACATAAGCGATCAATTCTTATAAATAAACCTACAAGACTGATACATGTAATCAACATATTCAAGAATGTAACCTAACATACAAGGATGTAAGTAGGTGACATAAAATCAACATGTAAGTGACATATAATCCATATGAAACTAGTCTCATACTCATGACAAATAGATTTCGAAAGATCAACATCGAATTCTCCATATCAACCATACTACAAACATAATCAATCATCAAGCAAATGCAACAAGCACATGAAATGAAAGTGTAAGAGACACACATGCAACTAACATGCATGCATGTCCAACATACACTGCCCATCCAGTCTGAGAGTTGGAACATGTTCTGATACCACTCTATAACACCTTCCTCCCACATCCACCCAAGCAACCATACCAACTAGGGTAAACATGAGATGAGAGGCTGCTATGATCATATTTGACCTCCTATGTGACCTTAAGGAAGTGGAATCAATAGAACATCACATGCAGTCATCCAACATCATCGACAGAGTCCTCAGGTGACAATTCAACCACTTAGACAACCTATCCCTGGATCCCATTGTTGTTCTGGATCTCTTAGGTCATATTCTCTTTCATTCTATGGGCAAGGGAGCGACCAATAACCTCGATTTTCTCTCACAGGCTTGCCTACCAGCGACCAAAGACCAAAATTTCGTTTCCAGTTCTCTGCCAAAGACCCCACAATTTAAGCCACTTTTTCAGGCCTAGAGCCCAGGACACTTCCCAGAATGGAGTTATAGCTTAGAATCAATGAAAATACATGGAAACAATGATGCAAAAGAAAGAAACTGAACAAGACCACAACCATACCCCTACTAGCCATGACAGGCATTTCATAAAACACATCATCAACATGTAACCTATAGGTGTAAACAATAAAATTAAGTGTAGGGATCTCATACTTATTTCAGAATCATTATGAACCACTTTTCCCTCATGTTAATTGTTTCTCTATCACATATTAGGTCATAGACAGATTATCCATCCATGTACAAGTAAAAACATGTTGAGGGCCATACATAGTTGTAGTTATAACCATCATAATAGGAATAGAAATACCATAAACATATCAGCCATCAAAATGCACATATACATCAATACATTTACACATGAAAATGAAGGGAATTAATTTCTCATGAATGAATTCAATGAACCAACTAGAGATGGGACTACCATGTTCCACTCGACCATAGATTGGATGAGCCAAGTCTCTCTTCAACCAATCACCCCCATGCCATATTCCAAAAATGAATGTGGAACTCAGAGAACACATCAAAAACACCAATAAACATGGATTCCACTAGAGTTCTCCACCTACACCATGAGGAATTTGAGTGCCTTCTAGTTGCTCAGGCTTTACCGTGCATCCATAGTCTAATCTAGGGAGCATTAGGCCCTACTCTGAGACATACTCTCCAAGATTGATCATGCATCCCATCCAAAGACCACTAGGCCCAACGGACAGAAAATCCACCTCTTAGCTTTACCATATATCCCACCATTCATACGTAAGGATTCCTAGGCCCACCGTGGCACACAATCTGGCTTTATCACAACCCACAGTCCAGTTCAGGGGCTACTAGGCCAGTGGCTTTATGATCCTCAGTCTGGTATAGGGGCCATTGATACCATGTGTTTTTCAACGTAGAGATCCACCCCACTCATCTTCGAATCCAATCTGTCCATCCCACATAAATCGTATGAGAGAACCCATCTCAGTAAAGCTATCAAGAAATGGAAAGGCTAGGTTGAAACACTGTCACACCTGGAAAAACCCATGCCATGGTAGAAACGAAACACATGTAATCCCATGCATGCCAAATCTAGTAAGGAAAATACAGATGCAAATTGATACCTATAATGAAGCCTATTGTAGTAGTTTGATCCTACCATTCCCTTCTTGATCTTTGCTTCCTCTTGCCTTCTTTGCCTTTCTTTCTCCAATGCCATAATTTCTCCAATAAACTCTAAGTGTCCAAGAGTGAGAGAGAAATTGAGAATAATGAGAGAGTTCCAAAACTCAACTGAAAAAAGGTTACCAACTGATCCTCAAAATCCCTTTTATGAATGAGGCTTCTATTTTCTTCATTTTCCATTATTTTCCTTCATTTTCCTCCTCACATGCAACCTATGACCTTTCACCTCATTTTTCTCCTAGTTTCCATTATTTTCATAAATAATTTACCAAAAATTCCATTTTTCCTTTCCAATGCCTTATCCATTGCCTTTACCAATTTTCTTATCCATAAAAAACCAAATGAACACCCCCCTAGCATGTCTTTCCCAACATTCAGCTTGGAATAAGTGTCCCATCAACCGTGGCTATTCTTTTTATCTTTTATTACATGGAATTTTTACCAAGGTTGTTACAAAAGGAGAAGAAGGTGGATTAGATTAACAGTCTCTATCAAGTTTTTAAATCATAGTCCACATCTGACACATAAAGAATGAACCTAACGGGTCCTAAAACTTTGAACTTTAGATTGTGCTTGTCAAAACTATAGATTATCATATACTACATTTTTGTAAGGAAAAGAGTCAAAAGAATGAACATTACATACTATGAACTAATTTAAAACAATAGGTAGATAGTGTCTACTCTACATAAAATCCTTAATCTAAAAATTATGACAGTAGGAATAGCCTCCAAACAGCAATTACATAAGCTCTATATCACTTAGAAACTAAACTAGCTACTAATACACATGGTGTCAAAAATTGTTGTGAGGGAAAAATTAAAGCAATGACTCTCAGCTAAAACAAAAAATTCATTCACTAACTTTATTTTTTAGCAATACACCCTCCTCTCTTTATACATTGAAAGAGAAGATGGGTTTAAAAATGTAGGCTAAGAATAGCCATGAGAGGTCATCCCACTCCTAATCAGTGCAATTAGAAACTGCCTCTACGTTTCTAGGAATCGGCATGCCTGGAGTAGTGTGTCTTACTTAGCAAGTGTAAGCTCCATGATAAATGTGCCTTGTTTCGCACAACTCCAAAGGTGATAAGTGTGTCCCCAAAATCAAGTCTTTATAAGCACTCACCGTCCATGAGTATCTCTCTTACTCTAAGTACACCTTCTATACAGCCAAATTAATATAAGCTCAAGTATATTATGGGTAGTAGAGAACCAACTTAGAGAAACATGGTAAAAACTAAAACTATGTCAGATTGAGTTAGTGTTTCTTGAGTGTTTACTAGGACAACAACATGTGTGAATCTTGGGTGTGATACTCAGCTATCATATCTTTTGATTTCCGAGTAATAGTAAAGATATTAGATTTCTAATATGATTTATGTCATATTATTCTTGTCCATATTTCTCTCTTAAGTAGATGTAGGCACCATCTATTTGCTATTATGATTTTCTTGTAGAAGTTCTTTCACTCCCACATTTATTGTACAATTATTTTAGCATATGTGGATTAGAAGTTTAATGGGGGAATACTATGTTTTCAATTTAGTAGTTGTAGGATTCATTATTTGAGTACATATATAATCTAAGATGAAAAATTGATACAACCACCCCATAAAAAAGACAAAAATAAGATCATCTTGATTAATAGTGAAATTAATATCACCATGCTCACCTTTCCCCATCTTGAAGAAAACTGAAGACTGGCAGTTGAAGGGTGCTCCCATGAGAGTGAGTATAGATGGTGGAGAGGAAGAGGGGCCTCTGGGTTTTCCCTAATGGATCTCCAGGATAACCCACCTAAAAGGAAGGTGATAAAATCTAAAACCAAATTTGAGTGGATAGTTAGGAATGGGATGGTGGACATGGTAGGAGACGTCACAAGCGGCATGTCAGAAGTGACAGAGGTAGTTTGGAATTTCTCTCAATCCAATAAAGGAAAAATCTAAGAAGACAGAGTCCCTAACTAGAATCCCTATACTAAAATTCTCAACGAACTCTGAGATCTAGAGGATCACATGGGAGTCACATTAATCCAGATGGAATGCATACTGCACAAAATATGAATCAAACACCTTGATGAATAAAGCAAGGAAACTGCTATAGAAATGAACCCTTTAAGCCACTAACTATCAACTAGTCTCAAGTGCAGATAAGCATGACATTTCTATGCATGATTTTGGTATTTTACTCAATTTATAGCACGTCTGTTAATAGTATGATATGCCAAGTATTAAGAAGGAACTTTTTTGTGAACTCAAACAGGTATATGAAATCATGTGTGATGCAATACAATAATATACAAGAGTATTTTGATTCCAGTAAGTAGGAAAAAGTTCAATATCATGGATGGAGCATAGATGTTGAATTTTTTTTGGTCAAAAGTAAAAATAGAGTTGAGATCCTTGTGAATATAAATTCAAGTCCAATTTTGGGCCAACAAAAAATTTAGGCAATGGGTTTTCTGTGTGTAATCTAGTTGTATTGTAATTTTGCATTCAGCCTCCCCATGGTTCCTAGGCACTACTAAATATAGTTACCTGGGTTGAAGTTCAACCATTTAGGTGGGTAACTTAAAGAATGCCCCAAATTGGAATTTTGATTAAGGACACACCTCAACAAATAGTTGTTCTTCAGTTTACTCCAAATCACATACATAATTTCAAGGCATGATAATGTGTTAATTTATGGCTAGTTTGATTGTTTCAAGAAGAATGCATAAATAAAACATCATAAGGGTTCAAGTTACCTTTAACTTGTTTGAAAAATTGATCCTACATCTTCAAGTAAATTATACCTTCAACAACTCTAATGATAAAATCTCCCCTTGCATCATTACTAGATCAATCAAACCTTCTTGTAATTTATTCTTCACTGAAAGCTTACATATCACCACAAAGATGAGAAATGCATCTTGTCACAATTTATTAGCGATATGAACCTCTGCATATGCATCTTTATTTGAGTTTGCATCTTAGAATTCACCCTTTTTACCTTTTCAATCATATTCTTGAAAATATTAACTTCCCATTACTTAGCATCAAACATATATTTATCTAGTATCAGCGGAATCCATGTTGTCAATAGTGGCATCACCAGATTCAATTATACCCCATGGGTTTCATTGATGATGTAGGTTCCAAAACCCCTTTCAATTTCCTACATCACGTTACTGATAAAATTATGCACCAATTGAGAAATATTCAAATCATTTTGGGTTTTATCGATAGGCTACATGTGATCTGCCACAACAATAAGCTGCTTTGGAACAATAGAAGAATTTCCATCCATCCTAGAGTGTTTATATCAATGAAGCCTTGGCAGTAGCTTGATTTATAGCATTTTTTATTCATAAGAATAGATTCTAGTGGTTCCTCAAAATCTAAAGAAAGTAATCATTGTGAATCTATATTGAGACTGATGTAATCGCAAAAAGGAAAGTTTTCAGCATGGAAAGCTCCTTGTTTTCATCTTTCAGTTCATAGCATTTGTAGACAAATTCTGTCAATTGCAAGAGAATAAGGCTTCCCCTATATTTTTTATCGACCTCACCTTGAATATGAGAATATATGATCAATTTTTGGATACAATTCATGGTTAGCTCCACTACCTTGATGGATTCAATCCCATAGGCCATTACCAAGGGTTGAAATAGGATTTTTGCATCAGATAAACTAAGACAAACTTGTTTTCTGAAGAGGTAGGAATTGGCATCGCCAAGGGTTTCAAGAGACAAGGATGGGGTTTTAGAGTCTAATATTGTGATCGTGGCAAGCTTGTATAGAACATTTTTAGGATGGTTTAATAGTATGGAAAGATTTTGACATGTAGAATTCTTAATAATATTCTCAAGTATAGTTCCCAAGAGGCTGCCTAGGTGGGTGCTTCCTCCCAAGGTTTGTGAAGGTGCCATGACCTAAACAAATCCCAGTTGTTTCATCAAGATAAATTTCATAGAATTGGTTTAATTTGTTGACTTGATGGATTTGTAGGCTGTGATTCAGCATTTGATACAATTCACATTGTGTGTCACATTTCTAAGTGTTCATTAGCAAAACCAGAGCACAGATTATTCTAGTGTCCCATTGACATTTTTCGAGGTCAACCCCTATTAGATATTTGCAATATTTGATCTACCACTATGCAACGAAGTGGCTAGTAGATCATTTCTATTTTTGTACATGGTTGGTATTTCTTCCATAGTCATCACCTTCATAACTCCATGACATTGGGGTATTTCATCACATGCAATCTAAGTTAAATTAAGTATTTCTTTTCTAATTATTCGGGTCAAATTCATTTGTGGCCTAACATTGGTTTTTAAATCGAAGTCTAATGAGGCCACAATTTTACCGAGAAAATAGTCGAAATTTTGGCGAAGATTTTGATAAAATCTAGCAAATGTTTTTGGAAATTCAGGTTCTAGCTATCAAGCTTCAAGGTTTCGAGTGCCCCAGGGGTTTTTTTAGTAATGAATGCATTTCTACCATAAAAAATGATTCAAACACTTCTCTAGTCAGATTTTTTGAAATAAAAAATGGTTGGTTTCTGCTGAAAAATAACTTTTTAGACAACATTTGTCTTTAATGGTGCATAGTTAATTGACATAAGAAAAATAAAATTAAAAATACCCTTGGAAAACCCTAGGGATTCTCACAAATCTGATTTTTTTTAGGTTACATGATTAAATGTTTAAAAACATTTTGTTACTTGAATTTAAATAAACATATTATTTAAAATATTAATTGAATACTTTTTTAGATTTATCTTGACTTTTTATTTATCAAGTGCGTTGAGAGGATAAAATATCTTTTTACTTTAAAAGAGGTGGACACCTAATCTTCCCAGATTGGGAAAATATTGTAAATATGTAAATACAAAATAAAAAGATGAAGAGACCTTGGAGTGTAAATCCCAAGGGTCTCTCTCTCTCCTATGTAAATATTAATGTTCTTCTTAATAAAAATTTACGATTCATGGAGTTACCCAATATCTAGCCTGACATGGTATTAGAGTGTAGGTCCCATTTTAACATTTATTTGCCACTGTAACTACTTTTAAATCTACATTATTCTCTATATGCGCCTGGTGAACTTGAATGTTATTTATGTGCCTAACACCATAAAGAATAATATAAGTCCTCTTTGAGATATTTTAAGCCTCCATCTAGGGTAAGGGTTCCATATGAGGGTTCCTGCATCATGTATGGAATTTAGGGCTTATATCTTGGCCAAGGAGTGAAAAAGGACCTTAGGCATAAAACAAAGCTTTCTCATGTTTAATGTCCATGAAAGATATATTAGAATGGAAATATGGTCAGAATTAGTATGGTTTTCATAATAAAAGTGGGTTTTATAGCCTCTACAATGGATAAGGAAGGAAAATAAGATACTTAGTCCCTAAAATAAACTTCTATTTTAGGGATACGCCTATAGCAAAGCTTTCCATGATATCTTTTATCCTATCCAGAAAAGTGGTTCACTCTAACACTAATTCAAGCATAGGACTATTACAGCCTAATATCCCTCTCGCTAGGGGGCTTATCAATCAATCCCTCACTCCTTTCTCTCATTCATAACCGTGCATGGGACTCAAACCTCATGCATTTCCTAAGTGATAACGAAGGAATAACATAATGATTTGATTCCTTTTTTTATTACCTTCCTCGCATATCTGTAAGACCAATTCTATTGAATTAATAGAAATTTTTACCAATCCCTCTTGCAAAATATCTTTGTTCATTCAAATATATTAATTGTTTTTAACCTTGCCTTACGCTAATTGTGAGTTTACCGAAAAAAACAAAATAAATAAATTTAAAAAATAAATAAATAGAATAAAATAAAAATAATCTATATGTATATATATACATATAATAAAAATATTTGGTAAAAGTGAATGTCTTGGTCGAGTGGAGGTAGGGGTAACAATCCTTTTCTTTCTCTTTTCCACATGTTCATAGAGTTTTTAATGATAGAAACATTTATAAAAAATATCCTTGGATCAGTAATAAAATGTGATCTCGACTGGAAAAAGTCTTAATAGGTAATAGAATTATCTCGTCTAGGGGCCCTCATAAAAGTGTGCATTTAATCCCTCCCCTCCCCAGCCAATCCCTATTACTGAGAGGTTGTGTCCTAGGCATTTTAGTTGGGTTTGAACCAAATGAACGAATGTTCATTCCAGACTCACAGTTTGCCCATCACGAACACAGAAAGCACTGTGATATGGAATAAAAGAAACATGCTTCAATCAATCAGATTCATCATTATTATGATTCCCTACTCCTTACCCTTGATTTCGTAGCTCACTTGGTGGTTCCAGCTAGCTTTCTTACTTTCCCATTCCTAAGGCCCTCCCTCCTTCTCTCTATTACTTTTTTTGTCGTATATGGCCGTCTTTTTGTCATTCATTTGCGGTTGGTTCATGGTGCTTGTGTTTGTGTGGAGGTTCCTATTACGGTTTATGGTTCTGTTGCTTATGAGTCCAGGTGAGATTAGAGGTGAGAAGTTATAGGGCTTTGGTTTATGCACAACCCCTATTATCGGTCGATTGATGTTTTTATATTCACACAGAGAGAAAAATGATTAGTTTTTCCCCTTTCACTAGTCTCGACCCTTTTGCAACCACGAGACAAATGGGATAATGGAATATGGGAGGAGAAAGCTCAGATCAGGGGCACTTCTTTGAGTGGGAGAAGAAACTTATATCTACCCATTTATTCTAGTGATTTCTACCCTCCTTAATTCTAGATATAGTGTTGATCCCAATGGGAGGTGGATCATATTGTGTCTCATGGCATGAGAGTGACAGTGGGAAGAGGAATCTTTTGTCAACTAATTTACAATTATAATAAATTAATATTATATGGTATATTATATTCATTGTGATGAAGAAAAGGGAGAGAAGGGGGGTTAAAAAGAAATGAAAAAAAGAAGTTCTTGGATAATAAAATTGGAATAGATACAAATTTATCATTTTCTATGCAATCCTGGACCAAATCCAATTTGATGAGATTGTTAATTTAAATCCTTTCACACCAGCAACATCTTATAAAGTTATTTGATCCTATAATTCTCAGTATGTTTCTTTTATGCAATCTATGTACAAGAAATCCATATTTTTTGGTCAAAGTATATAGTAGTACTTACAATATAAATCCTCATTATATCACTTCAATCAATAAAAGTAGTACGATCGAGAGAAAAAATTTAATATTTGATGAAACCTCTTCCTATAACATAACTTTATGGAACTTGGAAATGAAACCAACACTACAAATGCATTAAGAGACTCCTTGTAATTTAGTGAACTGTAACACTTCAATATTGAAATTGTAATTTTCCATTTTTGAAGTGACACAATTAAAAGCGACTAGTGTAAATGAATAAATCATATACTTATATTTTTTTTTCTCGGTAAAACTATTCTATTATTGACATTAACAGAGAATAATTACAACATTACTGAAAAAAGAACCAGTTGCCTGGAGGCAATGGCAACGTGGAACAGCAGAGTTCGTAGTCATTGAGGACAAACCAAACCTTTAGGCTTTCCCACGCAGGGGGGCCAGAGGAGTCAAAAAAACCATTCCCCAAGGGAGCCCAAAAACATTTTGACACAGACCAATACCCAACCACATAGAAAAAGTCCCAGAACCTGAACACAGACAAATGCTCTATAGCATTGACATAATTACTCAACAGCTTTGACACTATTACATAGCCAAAAACATCAGAATCGACAAATCCCCTCACTATCGAGCCACATAACCTAAGAAGAAGCCACAGTTTAATCTTCAGGAGCCTTCTCCACTATTCTACACCACCTGAATTCCTCCAAGTCCTGAGCTTGGACCTCCTCCTTAGCAGTCGGGACACACTCCATCTTGACGTCCTCATCCTAGCTGATCAATGTCTCCCTAGCACTCATCAAACCTGCAATTGGCCTTTATGTTACCTTCGCGGGATCTGTAGAGGGCGTCTCCATGGCTCTCATGGAATTAGCAATTAGTATCATCTCCCATTGGGCACTGGATTCGCCCTCTTCTTGGGCCTCCTCAATGAAAAGCACCGAAACATGGGCGTTGATCCGGGGATGGTTCATAGTGCTGTTAAAAGTGAATATTGCTGAGCCAAAGGAGGGTGAGGAAGAGGACCCAGTAGAGCTGGCATCGAGAAATTAGCTGGGTCGAGGCAAGATTGCACCTTCAGTGTGAGGGCAATAGAAATGGCAATGATGGGAAGCCTCATCGTCCACTGGAGGGCGCAAGGACCTACCTCGGAAGGTGCCCCGACAGTTGAGCATTAGTTGTCGAGGCCAGGGCATGACTACAAGGCCGAACAGAGCCTCTTTGCCCAAAGTCGAATTGGAGCTCAAAACACAGAATAAACCAAACACAGGCGGGGGAATAGACCAACCAGATGAGCGAGGAACCTGCATGAAGGTCATATACCAAATAGACGGAAAAATGCTAGGAGTGACCACAATTGGGGGAATGACCAGAGGCTGCGAGCCAGAGCTCTTCCCCAGCAACACCAAAGGCAACAGAAGAAACCCGAATAAAGCATGAATTGGCATTGCAAATCCAATGCTACAACCATTAATAATGCACCCACAATTGCCTTGAGGCGCTCCCGCCATTACTGTGGCATTCATGGGAGCGAAGGAGCCAAGACCAGTTACACATGCAGAGGTGAACGGAGCATTAATGCTCCTCTACTGCGTTCCTTTATTCCATAACCCGCGCCATTGAGAATGTCCCTTCCCCCATGTGGACACAGCGCTTCTGCGCATGGCTGGCAAGTGGCCTTCACTGATCGCCCGTCCCATCACCTTGAATACAGTCTTAAGCACCCGCATTCGGGGAATCATATACTTATATTAATTAGTAGGTCATATTTTTATTCTTGCACTATAATAGTTGTTGATGTTAATCATCTTTTATTTTGTCACGTATTATCTAGTCATTTATTTTAGTCTTGGACTAGATTAGTCATTTAAGTTAGTTTCTTTTTGTTGGGTCACTTATTATGTAGTCGTATATTTTATCATTAGACTAAATTAGTCATTTAAGTTAGTCATTTTTAGTTGGGTCAATTAAAATTGCTCAAATTTAGCAGTAATTCACTTGAAATAATTGTGGTGACTAACTTTATTAGTCTCATAGTCACTAATATCTCATTTTGTACTAGTGTAAGGAAGCATTGAGAAAATTCTCACAACACTAGTCAAACCCTCATTCGTTATTCGGGTAGCATCTGGGTTTCAAGAGTGTGAATCCTTTGTTCTGAGTAGCCTGCATCCTTTTCTTAAATTATTCATATCAATGGATGGCTCAAATTCTTCTTGAGAAATTAGAGTGATGGTGGGCTGACCTTGTGTAGTTCCAGTAGTTCAATCACATAGCAACTGTTCTAAATTTTCTTTTTAATATTTTCTCCATCAAAAATTTGACGTTTTTTAACATTTTTGTTCATAATAGGCCACGTAGGATGTAACATGCATCTTCTAACAATTAGTGTCATCGTAAAGCTTAATCTTCCTTCTTGATGCATCATTTTTTGCCATTTTCCTTGCGATGTTATTAGTAGAGAGGTTAGTAAGAGAAGACCAATGTTGGATGCTCGAACTCGATGGATGACCTTTTCAAGACTCCAATGTTTGAAACTTTGGGCTCTTTTCCTGAAACTAATTCAGGTGCATGTGGATTTACTTTATGGTCAAATTGTTCATCTTTAGATGCAAGCGATTCAATATGCACCTTCTCATCATTCATTATTCGCCATATGTTTTCGTTCTCTGGAACTAGACAAGATTAGAAGTGCCATAGTTAACTGAAGGTTCTCCAGAAATGACGAGATCAAAATCTCATCATTTAACTGTGGGAATTGAAGATTGTGGGAAATAATTCTTGCACCACTTTCAGTATGATTGATCTCTTGTAAGACATAATCCCTTGTATATGGGGTTGTGGTGGTATTTGGAACAAGAAATTTGTCATCATTATCTCTCAACCTCTACATGTTCACAACCTCTCTCACTGCAAATGTTGACATGAAGGTGTGTGTGTGTGTGTGTGTGTGTGTGTGTGTATTAAAAATGTTTATTATTAAAAAAAAAAAAAAAATGGGGTTCCCTGCCCCAGTTGCGACATTAAGGGTCATTATCAGAGAAGACACAATGATGTTGTGGGGGATTAGATTTCAAGAATCCACCCCCTTGCCCTTGGGTGTGGAAGCGCCCTTTGGTGCACAGCCGAGTGGGGACCACCATCCCAATTTATTTTTATTTTTTTTATATTTTTATATTTTATTATTTATTTTTTATTAATATATTTTTATGTGGTTTAATTTCTAATTAGCTTTATTTTTATTATTTTTAATTTGTATTTTTATTTCATTTTTTTAGTATTTATTTAAACAATTGTAATGCTTTTTTTATATTTTTATATTATTTATTGTGCCATTGGGGTTTTGGGATTGATTTAGTGAATGGGATGCACTATTTAAGGCACTCCTTGCGACAAGTCATTGGTTTTCAAATCCCTTGTTGGCGTTGCTTACCTAACAATATATATATATTATTATATATATATATTATAATATATAATATATATATTATATCAAATTTGTTTTTCTTATCATCTTTTAATTGTTTAGTTAGTTTTTTTTGCTTTATTTTTTTAATTATTTTTTATAAGATTTTACCTTCTTTTTTTTAATTGTGAAACAAGGGTTGTTTATATATATATAAACTTAATTTATATTGCTTTATTTATTTCTCGGCCATTTTTTGTTTTTTAATTAAAAAAAATTTAATTGTTTGTTTTAAATTTTTTTTTTCAATTTCAACTTTTATTAAATTTAATTTGTGGTTGTTTTGTTATTTTGACATTATTTGTTAAATTTGTTTTCAAATTATTTTATTTTGTTATTTTTACAAAAGCATTAAATAATATTATTTTGGACATAAAATTTGTTATTTTTTCAATTCTTCTCAATTTTTCCACAAAAATTATTTATTTGACATGTCATTTTTAGCAAAAAGGTCTCAAAATATTTATTTTTTTAATCACATATATATGTAAGAAGCATATTTTTTCAACTTTTCAAATTATTATTTTTTTAGTCACAGTTATTTTATGTGTATTGAAGTATTAATTAATGATACATAAATATATATAAAAATACTAACTTCGAAATATTAATATTATTACCATTTAACTTATGCAAAAAAAAATAAAAATTTCATTACAAATTTTTTGCAAAGATAAACAAAAACACAAACCTTGAAAAACACTTAAAAATATAGACATCCCAAGAAAAATATAAAGAAAAATAACAAGACAACTTGAAAAATTGTTAAATAACCAATGTTTAAAAAATATGTGCATACTTCAGATAAAAACAAAAAACAAAAAAAACAATTAAGAGTAAGAAATATGCCCCTGAGATTAAACAAAAAAGAGAGGTGATGTTGCATCAATGTTTTTTAAAATCCGCATGAAAATCAACAACATTTTAAAAAAAGTATCCATGTTTAATATATCATAAAATTTAAAGTGTCAAAACTAAACCCAAAAAAAGAGCGATGTTACATCAATGCTTTTCAAAATTGGCATGAAAATCACTAACATTTTTTTTAAAATGTACATGCTTAATACATAAGAAAATTTAAAGTACCAAAAATATGCTAAAAAAAGTTGATTTTGAATCAACATTTTTCAAAATGGGATGATTTTTTATAACCTCTAAGAAATGAGAATTTGGTCCAGTTCTCGTTAAGTTGGTAACTTTGTTTGAAGAGTTAAATGAGGTAGTAGTAGCTCGAAAGGTGTTGAAATCTCTTTCTGAGAGATTTAATCCCAAAGTTTCAATCATTGAGGAGATGGAAAATTTGGCGACTCTCATTTTGGACTAGATACTTGGCACTCTTACTACTTATGAGATGATAATTTATGATGGCAAGCCAACATCAAAGGAGTTAGCCTTGAGAGAAGATAAGAAGCCCAAGGAAGAAGATAATGATTCATGTTGTAAATCAGATGACGAGGAAGCTAAGTTCATGAGATAGCTTAAGAGATTCTTAGGTGAGTACAAAATTAAGCTACCCTTTAAGTGCTTTAATTGTGGTAAAATTGGTCACTATGCTTCCAAATGTCTAGAAAAGAATAATGAATATGACCCTAGAGAAAAGTTTAGAAAACTGCAAAGGGATAAAAAGAAGGCTAAGAAGAAGTGTCTTTACATTCAATATTCTAGCTCCTTTGAAAGTGAAGGTAGACAATCATCAAATGAGGATAAAGCCTATGAAATTCGAAAGGAATTGATGCTCATGGCCATAGATAATTTGGAAGTAGAATTTGTTGATTCTGTTGGAGAAGAGGTTGAGTTCAACCTAGAAGGTGTGATGGTCAGTGATCTTGAAGAAATATTAAGGCTGAGGAAGAAAATAAAACACAGAAATACTTATTGGCAAAGGATAAAGTTGGAACTATAAAACTTTTGCTCCTACAAATTGAACAAGGTAACAACATTCAAGAAACTTTAAATCAACGGCTTGGTGAGAAAAATCAAGCAAGTTAAAGGCTTGAAGGATAAATTATTTTTCTGAGAAAAAAACATGAAAAAAATCTAAGCCCCAAGGGTTAGCTCAATCGGTCAAATTAGTGCCTCACCATATAGGAGGTCATAGGGTCGATTCCACCTGAAAGCCCTTGGGGTCAAGTCAGTAGATAGGCTGAGGGGATGTAATCCCCCTTCAGGGTCGATTTGCTCAGAATTACTGTGGACGTAGTGGCTACCCAATGACCAAGGGTACCAGTGAACAACTGGGAAAAAAAAACATGAAAAAATCTAAAACACAGTTGAGCATTAATGAAAAAACTGGAAAAGAGATTGAAAGTTTAAATGAGCTCCTTGAAGCAAAAAGAGTCTCAAATGAAAAAATAGGCCTTGGATTTTAAGTTGATTCATGCTTAGCAGCTAATTTAAAGGGAAAGAAAGTGATTACTTTGTGCAAGCAACAAAAATTGGAGACAATGTAGCATCCAGAGATAAACAAATGCAACAATAGAGAGAAAGATGAACCACATAGTCAAATTTGTAACAAAATACTAATCAACAAAAGTAAAATAATAGGGGAAATTCAAACAACAAACTGAGTCCCATATAGCAATGGAAGATCAACACTCGAGAGAAAAGTGGAATTTGTGAGAGGGAAGCCTAGCAAAATTTCAGAAATCGATTTTCTCCGTGGTATGAATAAATATTTCGAGGCTACTATTTTACTTGCACAAAATTATGGGCATAAGGAAATGAATTGTTGGGTGAATCTGTCATTTAGACGTCTTAGGCCACAAAGAAGAAATTATCAACAAAATAATCAATTTATCACGCAAAGGATGAGCAAACCCAGATACAATAATTCATTGTAACTTTTGAACAACTTCATTCAATGTTATTCCTATCATAATTTTGGACATAGAGCAGTTGAGGGAAAACTTAAAGAAAAAAGGTTTGATCCTATTACTAAGTAAACAAGCTAGGAACCTAAAATATGGAAGTTAAAGGAAAATATAGAGAAGTGTAATATTGTTTTATATGCTCATAATGAAGGAATCCATTGGTATGTGACAATGGTTGTTCTAGGAACATGTAAGGGGACAAAATTATTTATTTGTCATGGAAACCAGTTGAAAAGGGTAATGTAACCTTTGGGAATAATGCACCTAGTAATATTGTGGGTAAAGGAATTGGCATCCTATCTAATGGAAGAGGTAATTCCAAGGATGTTTTGTTTGTTGATGGGATAAAGTATAATTTACTCAGTGTATCTCAAATGTGTGACCAAGACTATGATGTATTGTTTAAATATAAAAATTGTCAAATCAAGTCTAGAGGAAGAGGAGAAATAATAGTTGAAGCTATAAGAATAGACAACAATGTTTATATGCTAAAAAAAAAAAAAGAGGCATTTTTTTATCAAATATTAATGAAATTTGGCTATGGCATAGAAGTCTTGTCCACCTGAATTTTGATCAGATTGTCAAGTTGGGAAAGAAAAATGTTGTTAGAAATCTACCAAAGTTTTTGAAACAAGAGAATACTATTTGCAATTCTTGTCAAATTAGAAAACAAGTGCAAATACCATTCAAGTCCAAGGAGAAATCATCAACTAGGCCATTGCAATTAGTAAATATGGACTTATGTGGTCCTTCAAGAGCACACACCCAAAGGCAAACTATATTTCATGTTTATCATTGATGATTTTAGTATAATTATGTGGGTAGCATTTCTTAGAGAAAAATCAGAGGCCTTTGATGAGTTTAAAAAATTTAAAGCCATGGTTGAAAATAAGAAAAACTACAAAATAAAGTGCACAAGGTCTGATAATGGAGATGAGTTTACTTCAAAATATTTTGATTATTTTTGCAGACAACATGGCATCAAAAGGAAGTTTATCATAACAAATAGTCCATAGTAGAATGGTGTAGCAGAAAGAGCCAAAATATCAATTTAGTATTTGGTTAGATCCATGATGGGAGAAAGAAAAATTCAACAGAGATTTTGTGCTGAAGTCGTTCACACAGTGGTGGTGATTCTAAATGAAACACACTTCATACCAAACAATGATAAAACTCCATATGAGCTTTCATATGGCAAACATGCGATAGTCAACTATTTCAGAGTGTTTGTAAGTAAGTGTTATATCAAAAGGAATGACCAAAATCTTGGTAAGTTTAATGTGAGGGATTATGAAGGCATTTTTCTTGGATACTCTGAAAATAGCAAAGGTTATAGATGCTACAAAAATAATACAATGATTCTAATTGATTTCATTAATGTTAAAGTTGATGAAAATATTGATTTTGAGGAAAATTATCCAATAAATATTAGCTCCAATGATCCATTCAACAATCATGAGAAGGTTTGTGATCCCTTTTTAGATGAAGACATTGAAGAATCCTTCAGTCCACAATGCAAAGATCCTACAAGCTATGTCAAAAAACCCTACCCAGCTAACGAAATTGTTGGTGAATTCAATACAAGAGTGCATACAAGAAGAAGAATGTGATCTCGTGATCAGTGACTCACCTAGAAGTCTAAAAATTTGGGTTACAAAAATATTTTAACAAGTTTTTTCCACAAAAAAAATTAAAAAAAATAAAAATGAAAAGGAGAATATTGTTAAATCCTCGTACTCAAGTAAATATAGTTTTTTTATCTATGATGGAACTAAAGGATTTTTTTCAGGTCATCCAAGATGACAATTGGGTAAGGGTCATTCATGAAGAGCTTGAAATTGATAAAAATCAAACTTGGGAGCTTGTTCCTAGGCTAGTACACAAGAATGTTATAGGCACGAAGTGGGTATTCAAGAACAAATTGAATGAACATGGTGAAGTGGTAAGAAACAAAGCAAGGTTGTTTTTTAAAGGTTATGCACAAATTGAAGCTTTGTACTTTGATGAAATATTTTCCCATGTTGCTCGATTAGAGGCAATTCACATGTTCTTAGATTTTACTAGTTTCAATAAATTGAAGATAAATTAGATGGATGTCAAATAAGCCTTTTTAAATGAGGAGTTACAAGAATAAGACTACATTGAGAATATATATGGTTTTTAGATTTCAGATAAGCCTAATTATGTCTGCAACTTGGAAAAGACCTTGCATGGTCTTAAGCAAGCCTCAAGGGCTTAGTGTATGAAGTTGGGTAGTTATTTTCTCGAGCATGGTTTTAAAATAGGTGCAGTTGATAATGACTTGTATATGAAATCTAATGATGGAAATTATTAGTGGTGATTGTCTATGTCAATGATATTATTTTTCTCAATGATTCAAATTTTCTAACTTGCCAATTTGTAGTTGATATGAAGGTCGAGTTTGAGATGTCTATGCTTGGAGAGATTTCTTATTTCGTTAAGTTGCAGATGGCATAATATTCAAAAGGAATTTTTATCTCACAAAACAAGTATCTAAAGGAATTTTTGAATAAACTTGGCATGGAGGAATGTTCTTTAGTAAGCACTCCAATGGTTCAGGATGCAAACTCAGCAAGACTAATGAATCACCAAAGGTGGATCAAACTTTACATAGATATATTATTGGTAACCTCTTATATTTGACAACCTTAAGACTTGACATCATGCAGGGAATTGGTATTGTTGGAAGATTTGAGGCAGCCCCTAGATAGAGTCATCTTCTAGTAGCCAAGAGGATTCTCAAATATCTAAGAGCCACAATGGACTATGGTCTTTCGTTCCCATGAGGTAAATATTTTTTAGTAATTGTTTTTAATGGTGTTGATTAGACAAGTGATGTGGATGATCGAAAGAGCACTAGTGGTGGTGCTTTATATCTTTGTGCATTTCTCTTTTCATGGCTGAGCAAAAAGCAAGCTTCAATTTCTCTCTCTATGACTAAAGCATAATATATAACAACAACTTCTTGTTGTGCTCATCTCTTATGGATGAAGAAAATTGTGCAAGATTTACAAGCGTTATAATCAGCATGTCTAACAACCTTGTTTTCCATTCAAAGACAAGGAATATTCCAATCAACTACAATTTCCTAAGAGAGCAAGTTGCAAATCAGATTGTCAAGTTGGAGTACGTACCTACAAAAGAGCAAGTAGTTGATATATTCACCAAACCTCTACCAAGAGATCAATTTGAGTACTTAAGGCAAAGATTGGGAGTAGTTCCTCTTACCTCCCTCCACTATATCTTCCTCAAGAGGAAGAAATGCAACTAACAAGCCCTCAATATATCAAAAGAAAGTTGTCAGGTATTTATGTTTCAAAATGGGTCACTCCAGACACCAACACCTTTGGAATTCTCGGTGACTTGCGAGAAGCCCCAAGTGCACTTGTCATGTTTCTTTAAACCACACAACTCAAAGTGATTTCACACACATACTGGCACAACTAAGACTTATTGCCTTTAACAAGAGAATCATGACCCACAAGGAAGAGTCCCAAAGCACACAAACTCATATTTTTGAAAGTGGTATCCCTCGAGGAACAATACTCAAGCTAAAAACTTTGATGGAAGAAAGAAAATAAAAATAAACAAACAAATAACCTAACCCTAAACATTGTAAAAAATAAACTACAATGTCTCTTCTTAGAAAAGTAAGCTTAAAGAAAATGTTTAAGTTATTGAATCGATAAATTTAATGCTTTAGAGCGTTGATTTTAATTTTAATTCCTCCTTGCAATGTATATTTGTTGTGTATTATTAGAACTAAAATTTTAACGAGTTATATTAATTATAAATTAATTTATGTTGGATAAATTTGTATATTTATAACAACTTCTTAAATTTGAAGAAACGTTTTATATAATGGGTATAAAATTTAATTAAAGAAACAAAACTAAAATAAAAGGATTTAAACAAATCAAGAAACACTTGACATAACCAAATGTTAGTGGTGAAATATTGATACGTTATGTACATGAGGAAAATTCAAAGGTAAGAAATAATTCAAAATGCCGTACCCAACACCAAGACTGAGTCATACATTTGTTTCATAATACATGAAGTTAAAAGAAAGGTATTGTAATATAGATGTGGGCAAGAAATTTATAAAATAATGAAACCGAAATTGTACAGTGAATCAGTCGACATATATACACTGATTAAAAAAATTAAATGTGTGGAATATAAATAGAAAACCAAGATGCTATGAAATTGTTGACAGAGAAAGATGCTTCAATATTTCAATACAAGACTCTGCATGTGATGGTATAAGCATATGAATGAAAGTGGACAAAGTCACATTTAAATGGATCAATGACCTAAATGAGAACTGAATTCCTACACAACGATCACCAATTCAGTACCAGTGTATGATAAGAAAACATAGAAATTGTAAAAGAAATAGAGATCATACCTTCAGTATACCCCAATCCTTGGAACTTTTCGTTCGCGTTCTTCTGTTCTTTTCAAAGGGAAACCTGCAATTCAGCAATCTTCATCATCCTGCAGAGATCAATGCAAGAAAGAGAAATATTGAAGCAATGATAAAATCCTCGCAATGCCAGTCAAACCCTCACTTACTATTCGGGAAGCATCTGGGTATCAAGAGTAAATCCTTTGTTCTGAGCAGGCTGCCTCCTCCTATTAGATTCTTTAGATCAATGAGCGGCTTAGATTGTTCTTGAGAAATCAGATTGATGGTGCGCTGACCTTGGATGGTTGCAGTAATTCAATCGCTCAGTAACTAAATTTTTCTTTTAATATTTGATCCATCGAAACTCTGATGTGTTCTAATATTTGTGTTCATAATAGGCCGCGTAGGATGATAGCCCACATCTTTTGTCGGTTAGTTCAATGTAAAAGCTCTTTGAAGCTTCTCCTTCCTTATTGATGCATAATTCATTGGCATTTTCCTTGTGATGTCATTATCAGAGAGACCAGTAAGAGAATACCGATGTTGGATGCTCGAACCAGGTGGATGACCTTTATAGGACTCCAATATTCGAAACTTTGGGCTCTTTTCCTGAAACTGATTCATGTGCATACGGACTTACATTACGATAAAAGTATTCATGTTTGAATGCACGAGAGTCAATATGAACCTTCTTGTATGTTGTTCTTCATATTATGTTCGTGTTCTTCGACAATAGACGAGCTGAGAAGCGCCATAGTTGATCAAAGGTTCTCTAACAATGACGAGATCGAAATCTCATCATTTTGCTGAGAGAATTGGAAATTGCGGGTAATCCTTGCACCACTTCTAGTATGGCTGATCTCTCATTAGCAATATTCCCTTATAAATGGGGCATTGGTGATAGCTAGAACAGGAACTTTGTCATCATTGTCTCTCACCCTCTGCATGTTCACAACCCCTCGGGCTACAAATTTTGACATGAAGTATAACCGATAAGAGATGTCATGATTCTAACTGATAGTTCATCCATTTTTACTTTGCTTCCACCAACACTGCTGAGAAAACATGAACATTTGCCTCTCCTCACAGCATGAATTACTTTGAGAATGATTAGTATATATATATATTATATATAATATTCAATTAAAATAGGTATTAGAATTGTTAGAAAATATAATATATATAGGACATATTATATTTATATATATATATACTATATATAATTAAACATTTTTAAATAAATAAATGGTTGGTTTTGATAAATAAATATTGAATCTATTTACTTTTTAGTAAATATAATTTTTCTAATAATTTAATATCAATAATTAAATATAATATTATATTAGGTATTGAATAATACTAATATATATATTTTATATACATATATATAATGTATTAATAATTTAAATAAATTAATGGATTAATTTTAATATCTAACCGTTGATCGGTTTTATTTTTTACCTAATTTCTTAGCTCCATAAATATAATAGTAATTATAAAAGATATTAATATTAATTCAATTAAAGGAGGTTTGACTGGGGTCCTTAAGTTGAAAAATAGTCGTTAGTCTTTTTTAGCCGTTGGAGTCTCTACTTAGATTATTTAACACGCTGAACTGGATATGTATCTTCAACCTGTCCTAACGATGAACCACACTAGTTGGTTCGAAACGCGTCGACAATTGATCAATTATGTGATTTCGCCGAATTTTTTTTCTAAACAAGTGTTATGGATCACAGAAGTCTAAATTCCTTAAAAATTGCAGCTGAAAACCATTTCAAAGATCTATACGGCACAAGGCATGAAGGAAGCAAAGAAGACATTGAAGATCTACTCTCTCATATTCCTCACCTCATCACTCATGAGGACAATCAAGCTTTACTGAAACCAGTATCTGAAGAAGAAATCATCAAGGTTATTTGGGCAATGGAACCAGATAAGGCCCCTGGGCCAGACGGCTTCACAATACACTTCTTCAAAGTCTGCTGGGACATCATCAAAATAGACTTGCTGAAAATGATACAAGGTTTCTTTGGGAAAGCCAAGATTGGGGGAGGCATCAACTCCACCTTTCTTGCTCTAATACCAAAAGAGGCCAACCCGGAAACATTCGGCAGGTTTAGGCCCATCTCCTTATGCAATGCCTCCTATAAAATACTGTCTAAAATTATGGCAAATAGAATTAAACCCCTGCTTGACAAACTAATATCCAATGCCCAAGGGGGTTTTGTCAAAGGCAGACCCATCTTGGACAATATCATCCAAGTGCAGGAAGCCATTCATTCCAGAAAATAGAGGAAAGAGAAGGGGATGCTGATCAAGCTTGATATGGCTAACGCATTCGATAGAGTCAACCATTCTTTTCTTCTCCAAGTCCTTCGATCCTTTGGCTTTCCTCCTCAGTTCATCAATCTTATCAAAGCTTGCATCTCATGCCCCTGGATTGCCCCCATGGTCAACGGTCGCCCAACATCCTTCTTTCAAGCTCAACGCGGATTAAGGCAAGGCTGCCCTCTCTCTCCATTCTTGTACATTCTCATGGCCGATTCTCTCAGCAGGAAGCTGGCTGCGGAAATGAACACAGGTGATCTCCCAGGAATCCGAATCGCAAATGCTCTAAAACCAATAAATCATGCTCTTTTGCAGATGACTCCATTTTTCTAGGAGGAGCCTCTACTAGAATAGCAATCAATTTTGATGCTGTTTTAAGAAGTTATTGTAGAGCTTCAGGAGCTGTGATAAATGATAGAAAGAGTTCGATCTTCGGTTGGAATGTGAGTCAACATAACCTCAATAATATAGCCTAGATCCTAGGATTTGAGTGCTTCGCACAATGGGACAGCATCAAATATCTCGGCTTACCCCTCACATCTGGAGTCAATAACAGATCTCTGTGGCATGGCATCATTAGCAAAATTAAAGACAAGATCACTTCCTGGGGAGGTTATTGGCTAACCAAGGGAGGGAAAATTATTCTACTTAAATCCGTCTTATCTGCTCTTCCCATTTATCAAGCCTCCTTTCTTCTGGCCCCGAAACACATTATGGAACAGATCTCTTGTCTTCTAAGAGACTTTCTCTGGAAAGGAGGCAGAGGCAATCACAACAAAATTCATTTGGAAAACTGGGATCTAGTCAAGCGACCAGTTCTGGACGGTGGGCTTCAAATCAGAGATCCTGCTCTCTCTAACCTGTCACTTGGATGCAAGCTTCTGTGGAAAATATATTCAGATCCTACACACCAGGTCAGTGAAACGTTCATCTCAAAATATGCGCAGGGGATCTCCCTCAGGCACCTGTCAGCAAATAATACAACAACAGGCACACACACCTGGAATCTCTGCAGGAAAAGCATAAGCAGCTTAAGCAAACATCTATACCGCATCTCGGGCAATGGGGAGAAGACCCTTCTTTGGAAAGACCGCATCATGAACAGTCCTCCACTCAACTCCCACGCAGAAATCCGGGACATCGGAAACTGGCTCCACGATGCAGGAATAAGAAAGTTGAATGATATCTCTGAGTGGGACAGCAGAGGAAATTGGATCGAATGGGCGATCCCTCCTGTGCCAGTGCAGCTTCAATATCAAATCGAAATTCTCAAATCACTGCTCCTAAATGCAGCGCCGGTACAGCGCAACATCGCAGACAGATGGGGGTGGGGTGAAACTGGGTTTTATACGCCATCTTTGGGTTACTCTGCCCTGCAGATCAAAAAAGACAGACTGAGAATGCCATCATTCCGGAAACAGGTATGGAGTGCCAAGGGACTCCCCAAAGTTAATTTCTTCTTTTGGATCCTCATGCAGAATAAACAGCTCACAGGGGACAACTTGTCAAAACGAAACTTTGTTGGGCCTCATAGCTGCGCAATTTGTAGAAATGCAGGAGAAACAGCCTCCCACCTATTTATTGACTGCGTTTTTGCTAAAGAAGTGTGGTCATTAACTCTTCTTGGACTACCCGCCTCCCCACCCCAACACAACTCCATTGCCGACCTTTTTTCTGATTGGCTTCATTACTACCCTCAACCCATCCCAAATAAATCCTTATGGTTTCACATATGGCTTTCCATTCCCAAATTTGTATGCTGGGAAATTTGGTTGGCCCGGAATGACTTAATTTTCAATAATTCCTCTCGCACTCCTGCTAAATCCGCCTCAATTGCTAAAGCCCTTCTCATTGAATCTGTGCTCCATCATTCCTTGATCTTTGACTCCTCCCTTCTCCCCTCTGAAAAGGCTTGGCTGAACCTCCACAGCCCTCATCCCTCTAGCAAAGTCCGTTCCCTCCCCGCTCCCCTCCCCCCTCCTTCTTGGAAAATCAGAGAGTCTGAAGCAGCTTTTCAAAACTGGTGGAAGATCCAAAACACAACTTCAATCTTCTTTGACGGTGCCTCCAAAGGAAATCCGGGGGCTGCGGGAGCTGGAGGAGTCATATACTTCGCAGAAAATCTCAGAAAGGTCCATTTCTGTTGGGGGCTCGGCATTTCCACAAACAATTAGGCAGAGCTTCTTGCTCTCACAAAAGCCTGCCAAATAGCCCGGGATAAAGGCATCAAAGAATGCCAAGCATTCGGAGACTCAGAAATCCTCATTAGGAAGATCAATTCAGATGACCATTTCAACAACGCAATCCTCAACAAGTCTCTGAACAGATTAAAGCTAATCCTGCAAGATTTCACCTCAATCAAAATATATCACATCCTCAGAAGTCTGAATAGGGAGGCAGATGAAATGGCAAACAAAGGTTGCCTCTTAGCACCGGGAGCTCTAAACTACAATGGCAACAATGCCAATTCATACTGCATACCTTAGCCCATGGGCAGATCAGAATAAGAAGCAGGAAGCAAGGATCATATCACACTGAACATGCACGAGAGGTATATGACTGTTACTTTCGGCATATCAACTATAACAAGGCACAACAAGAGGTGTACAGGTAAATCTGGGGTACTTTCTCCTTCTCAAATTCATTCTCACAGGGAAGCAACAACTTGATAAAGATGGAGGCCTGCAATTGCTTAGTCAAGGAGATCTGAACAGAGGAGTCTTGCCAAGTCTTTCTTCCATCGATCCTGAAGGCGGCATATGCACCTCACCTCGACAATCATATGGACTTTGTCGACATCCACTATGTTGACGTTCTTGCATTCAGAAAGGGACTAGACGGAGTACTATGTAAAAGAATACTGTTGGACAGTTTTTTTGTTGGGTTGTGTTATATTCTTTCCACGACTAACCTATGTAGTGAATGGGGGGGTTAGAGGGGGGCGGGTAGCCCCCCTTTACGGGGTTTGGGGCAGCGCCCCGAGAAATTTTTTTTTGGACCCTATATTAGGTT
>APFE030015339.1:2348-39174 GCA_000404065.3 Pinus taeda | reverse complement strand
TCCATATGCAAGTGTAGTCGGTAGCTTGATGTATGCAATGGTCTGTACTAGACCAGACATTGCACATGCAGTGGGAGTATTGAGCAGGTTTATGTCAAAACCAGGGGAGGAGCACTGGACAACAGTGAAGCGGGTTTTCAGGTATTTGCGTGGCACTAGTGATTATGGTTTGTGCTACCAAGGAAGACCAAGATTGGACAGAGTGTTGGATATCCGTGGCTTTGTTGATGCAGACTGGGCTGGAGATCTGGATCAGAGAAGATCTACAAGTGCGTGTGTTTAACCTATTTGGAGGTGCAGTCAGTTGGATGAGTAAGAAACAATCTGTAGTGGCACTATCAACTACAAAGGAAAAATACATGGCAGCCACTCATGCAAGCAAGGAAGCAGTTTGGTTGCAGAGATTGTGTTCAAGTATGGGGTTAGTACAGGGAGCTATAAGGATAGACTATGACAGCCAAAGTGCAATTTCTTAGCAAAGAACCCTGCATACCATTCAAAGACAAAGCACATTAATGCTAAGTATCACTTTGTGAGGGATATGATAGAAGAAAAAAAGGTGTTGCTGGTAAAGGTGGACACTTCAAAGAATACTGCAGATGCATTGACAAAATCTGTGAGCTCTGAGAAGTTCTCGTGATGTAGAGAAACAATGGGCATTCAGGGCTGGAAAAATGACTAAGCTCTCCTGTGGCCCCCTGTGGAAAGAAAACAACAAGTGGGAGAATGTTGGGTTATGTTATATTCTTTCCATGACTAGCCCACGTAATTAACCGGGGGATTAGAAGGGGGGCGGAGCCCCCCCTTCGTTGCACCGATTGCGTAGCAAGGGGGGTCACAGGGGGTTTGCGAGGTGCAAGCAACTTGATTTTGGACCCTATGTTAGGTTGGGCTAACCTACCTATGGTTTTGCGCATGATTTTTGCACATGGTTTTGGACCCTATGTTAGGTTGGGCTGACCTACCTATGTTTTTGTGCAAGATTTTCACACATGGTTTTGGACGCGATGATTTTCGGTCCATGGTTTTGGACACGATGCTTTTCGGTCCATGGTATTGGATGCTTCGGCATGTATAAATATGTATTGTAACATTGAAAGGAACATAATGAAAAATCAAGCTGGTAGTCTCGGTTTTGAGATCCAGTGGGAAATCTCTGTGTATATGTGTTTTATGTGTTATGCTCTCGCATTTTTTTATTTTTCCTGTGATTTAGAATTCGTATGCAGGTAATTTCTGTACAGGGTTAAAACCTACATTTTTGCAGACGCCTTTGGGTTCGGTTGGAGGGCTCCACAACTGATGCAATGGCCAGATACCAAAACCAACCGCCTACAGTGACAACAACCCAAAATGCGCCAGAATCTGCAGTGGTTTTCAGCTAAAGCCACAGTAAAACTTGTATTTATGCCGGAAAATGAACAGAGCTCTGAGAGGTCTCCAGGCATTTCTTAGGCTTGCAGAATCTCCCAAGGCGGGAAAAATGAAAGGAAGCTATGTAAAATTGGTTGAATAGGCCTTGGGCCAATCAGGTTTCTTAATAAATTATAACCATTACAGTTAAAAAAAAAAAAAACAATTTCCTAATTTTTAGAGAGTAGTTCTATATTCACAGCAATAGGGAGAAACATAACTATTTTTGGAGAATTCGGTTCCTAAAGGACGGAATGAATTGTTTTTATGTATATATTATGTATTTTTGGTTAAGAAATGGTGGGTTAGGGTTAGAATAAGAAACAATGTGCATTGTACTTTTTTGATATTTTTCAGTGAATGAAGAAGACTGAGGTTTGATTTTACAGGGATTCATGTGTCAGTTTCTAATGGTGATGTTTTTTATTTTGTTGTAATTTTTCTCTCTTGTTATCATAATGCTTGAATGTATGTCTTCATGTTTGGTTAACCAAGGATTTATCTCATAACTCACTATCAAAGTGCTCTACTATAGGTTACTGAACGATTAATGTTTTTCTTATGTAATGACATTTAGAATTCATCCTCCAGTTAGATGATTTATATGTCGTTTTTCCACCATTCCTCTACTCACCCTTTTACAAATAATTTAATTGAAAACACTAGAAGGACTACCCACCTTTCCCCTCTTGAAATATCCCTCGTCTCTTCATCCCCGAATTGGAAAATCAATCAACTTAACATGAATCCATGACCAATGTATTTTCCTTCTTCCATACCATAAAATTATTAGAATATATTCCCCTCTGATCTCCATACCTAGTCTAAGACCTAAGTGACTGAATATTTGGACAGAGAGAGCCCTCTCTGAAGCTGGAAGGGGTAGATTCCAATTTCAAAGTGTTTTGTGGTTACCTTTGGGTTCCTCTCCTAAGACTGAAGTAATTACAAAGTGATAACAAGATTACAAATCTGAAAGGGGATTGGAGTCTCCTACAGGTGGGTTCCTACGAAACTCTAAAAGGGGATTGTTGTATCTAGCTGGCCAATTCCTCCAAATATGAAAGGGAACTGGTGTCTCTAATAGGCCGATGATTGCATATCTAAAATGGGAATGGTGTCTACATTAAAATCATGGTTGCAACAACTGTAACATTAGGTTGGTTCTTGCATCCATGTAGAAATTTGATATAATTGTAATTGCTCAAGAAATTTAATCTAAAATCAAGAGACACAATTCTACTCTAATGATCCGTGAAATGGAAATCACAATTTAGAATAACATGCATAGACATAAAATAAGAAAAACCACAAGTAAATTTTGATTTCTAGGGGAACTCAACTCGGAAAACCCCCTTAAGCCTCTTTACATTAATCAATTGAATAGAGAAACTATTACAATTTCTAGCTCCAGTTGTGAGCTCAACATGCAAATGAATAAATGTTCTCTCTGCTCAATGAGAAACTATGGCCAACACTTAGCCAATTATTTTCTCACCAAGCCTCTCATTTCCTTACACAAATCCTCAGGAAATTAGCCCCTATTCTTTAGGAATTTCCTCCAAATTGATTACGTAATTCCCAAGGATTGATCATCTGACCTCAAGCAACACCTGTACACTTAGACTAGTATAAAAATCATGTTACACTACCTCATCATCTCTACTTCAGCTGAGGAATTCAGTTTCCTTGAGTGCATTAGCCATTTTGGGATGATTTACCTATTTATCGATAGATCTCTGAGTTATACTGATACCCCACTGCATAACTGACCTTCAACTGACTCTATCAATAGTTAAAGGACAATTAACTGAATACAACTGAAAATAACTGAACTGGATTACTAAAATTTAGCAATCACACATGCATAATTGCCTCCAAGTTGTCTTGCTGATGTGGAATTTGATTTACTCAATTTGGCTAAGGCTAAAGTCAAATCGAGCCTTTCTTGCTACATTTTTTCAACACTCCCTCTTAGAAACAAAGAGATTTTTCACCACCCCTATCCTTCACACCTATGGAATTTGAATTTACCTCTTGACAATGCCTTTGTCAAAATGTCAACATTTTTCTCCTAAGTTAGAATGTACTATAGCAACATAACTCTATTTTTCACATAGTCCCGCAAATGATGATATTAAATATCTTCCACCATGGCATCAACCCAAACAATTTGAGAAAATCCTTCCTCAAATGGGGAAGGCTATGTATTAATGAGCTCTTTCATGAGAGCCATGTAAATAGTGTACCTATCAGGTGACCTCCTCTACCTATGTTGTCATGTGGGGGATCCCACATTCTCCCTTGCATCCTACAACAATCTATCAACTTCTTTGGTTCTCTTTCTCCCCTCTCTAGAAGATTTTGGTTGAGTGGGTGCCTCCGCTCTGCCTCCTATCTACTCCACTGCATGTGGCTACTCCAAAAGCTCCTTAATCTCATCTTCAGGCTCCTCCTTTGGATCTAGAAGCTGCTGCTCTAGTGGGATACTCAATTCTCATTGTAGAGATCATAACACAACCTTCTCCTCATTGAAATTGACATCTCCCCTCACAAATATCATTCTCAGTGAAGTTAAATACACCCATTAATTGTATGGATTTTTGGCATATCCTACAAAAACTCCCAAATATATTGTAGGCTCAAGTTTCTCCTCGAATCCTTGGAGACATGACAGTAAACCAAAGCTCCAAAATTTTTGAAATGAGACACATCATGATTTCTCCTAGAGAAAACTTCCTCCAATGTGATCATACTAAGTATCCTATGAGGACTCGAGTTATGCAAGTAGGATGTGGTGTTGCATGATTTCACCCATAGATGTAATTTCAGTCCCTGATCATGCAACATGTCCCTTACTGCTCTAAATATTCTCCTATCCATCCTCTCAAATACCTCGTTTTGTTGTGGGTTATGAGGTGCTATCAGTTCCCTTCGAATGCCTTCTTTCACACAGAAATATTAAAAGACATGAAAAACAAATTCACATCCATTATAGCTCATAAGGGCCTTCAGCTTCTTCCTTGTCTCCTTCTCAACCAATGCCTTGAATTCTACAAAATTTTGAGAAAAATTCATCCTTCTTCCACATGAAGAAGATCCAACATTTTATAGAGAAATCATCAATAAAGATAACATAGTACTTAAGTTTTTCAGTGGAGGTTATAAAAAAGGGTCCACAAACATCGAAGTGGACTCGCTCCAAGATTTCATATGCTCTGCTATCTCAGCCATTGATAGTGGATTAACATATTTCCCTAATGTGTAACCCCTGCAGACATCTTGCTGGTCAAGGGAGCCTTTAGGGAGATTAGTGGAAATTTGTTACATGAATTTTAAGGCACCATGGTGTACATGACCCAATATCCTATGCCAGAGTTCTCCAACATCTTGAATTTGCACTTTTTCAGCCTGTACTACTCAATGCAGTGCAATCTCCCACCTCCAGTTTATATGGGTTCTTCACTCGAACCCTGATATGCTTCACTTTCCCAGTAGCTATGTCTCTCAGGAAGGCTTTCCCTTTATTTGAAATAATATCATAGCCACGATCCTCCAATATTGCTATAGAGACTAGGTTGTTCTTCAGCCCAAGTACAAACATAACATCTTTGAGGTGAAGAGGAGAGGCATTCTCCCTCTCAAAGGTGACAGTACCAATTCCTGTAGCACTATACCTCCCATCATCCCCCATTTTGATATGCATCTAGAGATCCTTCTCCTCCAAGCTACTGAAAAACTCCTTGCACCCTATCATATGGAACGAAGCATTGGAATCAAGGTACCTCACACTCTCGATAACAATGTTGGCTATGCATGCTATTAGGATGAAGCCTAATTCGAATTGTGAGCCGGTGCTTCATCTCTTTCTCCTTCTGAAAGCTTCTTGTTATACTTCTTGTGCAAATATTTTGTTGCATAGGACCTGAATTTGTGCCAGTGGAATTGTTTTATCTTGCTCAAATATTTCTTCTTGCAATTATTTTGGTTGGGTTCAAGTTTGTTCTCACTCTTCTTCCCTTTTCCCTTCTTCCCCTTTCCAACCAATGAAAAATTCTCTTCATCCTTAGCTTTTGATGATGTTCCATCTCTATTATTTCTCTTGAACTCTTCTTGAACCAAATCACAGAGTCTTGGTAGCTGTGGAAGGATTTTGGAAGGCCTAGAAGAGACAGACTCATGATTTCATCTTCTGCAACATTCACCCCAACCCCTCCAAGCTCGTCATGAACTTGTGTAAACTTGGAGAGATATTGTGTAATAGTATCATTCTTCTGCATTCTTATGTTTGAGAGTTTGTCTTTCATGGCCAATTTTCTATGGTCACTACTATTTTCGAATAGCTCAGTTAGTGTCTTCCACATAAAAAATGGCATCTCTTTTCCATGGAGATTTGAGACCACATGGTCTCTCACACCTTCTAGAAGAATTATCCTGGCCTTTGCAACATCCTTCTTCCATTGGGTTAATTGTTGTGCATGAGACTGTTGGGGTTTTGCAATGTTACTTTTAACATATTCTAACACACCATTTTCATTGAGCATTACTTCCATTCGATCCTTCTAGGCTATGAAATTCGGTCTACCCTTTAGGGAATAATCCAATCTCATTCCGTTGAAAGACATTCTCTCGATCATGAAGAAAAAATGTTGCACTAAAGTTGCCAAATCGAAAATCCTAAGAGACAAGTTTGAAATATTGGTTATAATGTGATTTTAGATCTCTGATACCATGTATAAATTTGGTATAATTGCAACTGCTCAATAAATTTAATATAAAATCAATAGACACAATTCTACTCTACTGATCTGCGAAATGGAAATAACAATTTAGAACAACATGCATAGACATGCAATAAGAAAAACAACATGTACACAGTGATTTCTAGGGAACCCAACTGGGAAACACACCTCAACCCTCTTTGCATTAATTAGTTGAATAGAGAAACTATTACAATTGCTAGCTCCCACTCTGAGCTCAACTTGCAAAATAATAACTATTCTCTCTGCTCAATTAGAAACCCTGGCCAACACTTAGCCAATTATTTTCTCACAAACCTCTTATTTCCTTGTACAATTCCTGAGGAAATTAGCCCCTATTCTTTAGGAATTTCCTCCAAATTGATTGCGCAATTACCAAGGATTGATCATCTTACCTCATGCAACACCTATACATTCATACTAGTATACAACTCATGTTACACTTCCTTGTCGTCTCCACTTCAACTGAGGAATTCCAATTCCTTCCATGCATTAGCTATTTTGGGTTGATTGATCAGTTAACTAACACATCTCCAAGTTATAATGCTATCCCACTTCACAACTAACCTTTAACTAACTCTATCAATAGTTAGAGGTCCATTAATTATCAAATACAACTGAAAATAACTGAACTAAATTACTAAAATTTAGCAATCACACACGCATAACTGAACTCCAACCCTCTAACTTGAATTTACTAACTTAACTATGTGAAAAGATCCATGTCACACTAGCTAATTGCCTCCAAGTTGTCCCGCTGATGTGAAAATTTGATTTAATCAATTTTGCTAAGGTTAAAGTCATATTGAGCCTTTATTGCTACATTTTTTCAACAATCCATTTGTAAACAAGGCACTTTTGTGGTTTTCTCTTGGATGGATTTCCATGGAAAATCGTGAGTATTGTGTTTTGTGTTAAAAATTGATGTTGTATGGTACTTGTATACTTAATATTGTGTAATTTATTTAATTAATTGAGAGTGAATGTGTTAAATAAGGCAATGATTGAATACGACTGATTCACCTGCCACCCCCCTCACACCCCACCCCCTGAAAAAGTATTCAACACTTGGTATTAGAGCAGGTTATTTCAGTGATATTAGAAACAACTAGAAGGAAGATCTTACAAGGAAAATGGCCAAACAAGATGGTTATTCCTCAATTAGAACTCTATTCAACTCCTCTATTCAATGAAACAAATTATGCTTACTGGAAAATCAGAATGAGGACCTACTTGATGTCTTTCGGTGTGGAAGTTTTTCAAGTTGTGATGCATGGTTACAAAAATCCCAGAAATCCTCCAACTAATGAAGTTGATACAATATTTTTTCAAAATAATGAAAAAGCTATGAATGCTATCTTATGTGGCCTTGCAAAATCAAAGTTTGTTAAATTTATGCATTGTGACTCAACAAAACAAATGTAGGATAAGCTTCTAAGCATTTATGAAGGATATGACAATGTAAAGCGTGAAAAAATTCATACTCTTAGAATGCAATTTGAAAGTACAAGAATAAATGAGGATGAGAATATAGCTCGTTTCCTCCTCAAAGTAGATGAGATTGTGAATACCATCAAAGGATTTGGTGAAAATATTGATGAAGTTGTAGTTGTACAAAAGGTGTTGAGATCTCTCTCCTGTTGACTTGATGCAAAGGTTTCTGCCATAGATGAATTATAGGAACTGGATAAACTAACTATGGATGGGATTCATGGAATTCTTACTACATATGAAATGAGGGCAACGAAATAACAACTAGAATTAAAGGAAGCGGCCTTCAAATCCTGAAATAAATCAGAAGGACATCGATATCATCATTTATCTAGCCATGATTTAGATGAATATGAATCTAATTTTGCGAGGAAATTGAAAAGAGACTTTGGAAAATATAAAGGTAAGTTACCTTTTAAATGTTTCAATTGTGGTAGAATAGGTAATTTTGCCTCTAAATTTCCATATAGAGATAATAATCATGAGGAAAAAGGAGAAAAAGAAAAGAAGAAGTCTAGAAATAATAATAAAGGATAATATCTTAGAAAGCAAAGATTTTATTCCAAAGAAGATAGTAGCTCATGAAAATATGCTGAAGACTGTGAATTTGATGCAAGTCAAGATGCAAATCTTCTCATGGCTCTTGAGAATCAAAATTATGATCAAGAAAGGACTGATCCAAAATATGGAGAGTGTGAGGTAGAGGTAGATATGGAAGGATAATTCATAAGTGCTTTAGATGAAATACATATACTAAGAAGGAAGAACCAAAAGTAGAAGGAACAACTATAAGCCTATGAGGAGAAAGATCATGAAGCAATAATTATTTTAAAAGCACAACTAGAAGAGGCCAAAAGAATAAAATAAATTTAGGTAAACTAGTTAGAGGAAACATAATAGAACTATGAAAGATTAAAATAAGAGATTGTTTCTCTAAGAAAATATCTAGAGAAAATCAAGGCTCAAATGAATCTAAACCTAAGGTTTTAAAGGGGTATAACACCAGATAACATCCTCAATAGTCAGAGATCACCAACAACCAAGACAAGGCTTGGCTACAAATAAATCCATGAAGATGTCAAAGGAGAATCAATCTCTAACACATCAAGAAAATAAGAACCAAAGAACTATGCTATTATGCTCAAAGGACCGAGCAACAAGTCTAACAAAGTGAGAAATGAATTAAAAAACAAGAAGAAACAAAATAGACCAGCCTCACAAATAAAAATGGAGCAAGTAATCAAAAGCTTGAGCCTCCTCATGCCAAAAAAAAAAGCAAGTCTCGAAGATTTTCTTTAAGAATATTCTTCATATCAAGGTACCCAAAGATATTTTATGGATACTATTTTTCATGTCATAACTTTGGTCATAAGGCTATAAATTGCAGAGCCTATAGATATATTAGAAATATAATGTTACATTTGATCAATTCTTAATGCGTAGATCTACAAATTCCTATGTTAATAATGTTGTAAAGAATAATGCATTTTCTCCTCTCTTGGATGAAATTGAGTGTTATGTATGCAATAAATTTGGCCATAAGAAAATGAGTGTAGAAGGAAGATGATAAGTTCTTATAAGCAAGACAAGCAAGATGGAAGCAAAAGCCTAAAAATGTAGAATAGGATGGATTTTCTCTCTATGCTCAAAATCAAAGAAACCAATGGCAAGTTGATAATGGTTGTTCAAAGCACATGACAAGAGACAAGAGAAAGTTTGTGTATTTCAATGAAGATAGAGGAGGTATTTTTACTTTTGGTAATAATGCAACAACAAAGATAATTGAAAAAGGGATAATTTTTTTGGACAAGGGAAAGACCAAAGCTTAAAATGTATTATACATAGATGGTCTTAAACATAATCACTCAAGTGTTAGCCAAATTTGTGACCGAGGATGTGATGGCATATTTCATTCAGATTGTTGTGAAGCAAAGAAGGAATATTTAGGTAAGACAATTGTGAAGGTAGTCAGAACATCAACCAATGTATATGTACTGGATGGAGGCAAAGAGAGATGTTGTATGGGAAAAATGGATGAGAGCTGGTTATGACACAAGATAATAGGCCATCTTACCTTTGATCAACTTGCCAAGTTAGGGAAAAAGGATGTTTAATGTTATATGTGATATGCCTAAGATCTCAAAGCTAGAGAATACTATTTGTAAGTCATGTCAATTTGGAAAACAAGCATGAATTCAATTCAAGGAAAAGGAGCATTCAACAACAATACCTTTAGAACTTATTCATATATATTTTTGTGGACCCAAAAGAACTCAATATCCATATAGTGAAAGATGCTTCATGCTCATAATTGATGATTATACTAGAATAACATGGGTTGGTTTACTAAAAGAGAAATCTGAAGCCTTAGATAAGTTCAAGACCTTCAAAACATAGGTTGAGAATGAAATGGACTTAAATATTAAGTGATTAAGATCAAAGAGAGGAGGATAATTCATATCTGATGAATTCAATGCTTTTTGTGAAAGAAAAGGGATTAAGAGACAATTTTCAATAGAAAAAACTCCTCAACAGAATGGTGTGGTTAGGAGACATAACAATATTGTTCAAGAAATGGATAGAGAAATGCTTGATGCATCAAAAGTGCCAAATATTTTTTGGAGAGAATTAGTTCAAACAACAGTCGACATGCTTAATAAGGCCAAATAAATTCTTGATGCATCAAAAGTACCAAATATTTTTTGGAGATAAGTAGTTCAAAAAATAATCAACATCATTAATAAGGCTCATATTAGAATAAACAACAACAAGACTCCTAGTGAACTATGTGTTGAAGAATATAACTAGGTTTGGTCTTCATAAATTTATTTAAGTCACAATATAATGTATTTGTCAAAAGAAAGAAAATGATATCTTATTATTATTAAAATTTACTTATTAAATCATGGGTTTCATGCTTGGGTCAATTATTTTTAGGTCAAAACCTCCATTGCAAACTTCTAGGGTTTATGTCAAGTGTCCTTGTCCATGTCATATTGTAAAGAACCCTTCTTGGGATTTATTTGTGTGGATTACTAAAGAAGGTATGTTTTTGGTAATTATTTCAACATCTTTTCATTAGAACTTACAAACGTTTTGCATCATGAACTCGGAAAATGATAAGGAATTGTAATAAAACATGTGAGATTAATATGCAAGACGAAAACACTGACAATTGTCATTTCCTTATGCCGAAAGAAGGAAAAACGAGAAACTGTCGTTCCAAAGGAAAAGACAAGGATGGGATAACTGCTGTCCCTTTGACGGGAGACCGTATGCAAACAAGGCAAAGCAAATCAGCCCTGGAAAGGAAGTGGAGATATCGGCTTGGCGCAAGAAAGAAAAGAAATGACTGAGGACTAATGGTTCGGCGAATCCCTCAGGATCCTTGATCCTGAGGGATCACTGCTTTAACTATTTCTGCACTTAGACATCTCCGCCTTCACCATTATAAAAGGGGCAGCACTATTAGCTCGAGAGGGAGAATTTGTTATGTTTTATGTAATTTCCTTTAAGATCAAAACTTTGATCATCGAGTCTCATTAAGAACTGATCTATTGTAATTCCGCTTTATGCATTAATACAAACTTGGTTACTATTTCATCTTTGAGTCTGGAATAACTTCAAGCGGTGTACCCCTGGAGGCTAAGGGCCCGGCCCTGGAGGACACTTGCTCCTGTACTATTACATTTGGTTTATGTGTGGTTTGCTTATCGACGTTATTTGGTAATCTGATGTGTTTTGTAAGTTTACATCACATGATCTGTTATGGTTAATTTATTAAGGTTTCTAAAGATAGAACTATTGTATTGACTCTGCATCATATCATTGTTCTTTTAGGTGTTGATATAATACTGCTAGTCTTTACAGAATACTGTTGCTGTCTAATTACAGAGCCTTTGTGCTGTGCACTTGTTCATTAACATTACGAAATTCATCTTGGAAGTTATGTTTGCGATTGTTGGATCTATAAACAATGCTGTTCTATTTTGAAATGCAGTCGTACTCTTTCTAAATGAGATTGATAACTGGATCAGTTAAAGTGTGCCGTGTGTATATATGGTTTTCAAACGCTGTTCTATAATTCATCATTAATCAATGCCGTTCCATTTTGGTGTGTTATTCAATCCGCCCTTAAGAGTGAAGGATTTCTGTTTGATTCCTGTAGATTACGATTAGTGCATTTGATCTTATAGACTAAGGTGTTACTGCTTGTTAGACTTAGTTGCCGTTACAATTTCTTAACTGCTATTCCATTTCAGGTTTGTTGTTCTATTTCTTAATTGTTGTTACATTTCTTATCTGCCGTTTCATTTCTTGTCATTTGTTATTTTGGTGTGAAGAACGATCTCAGGCTGTAGTGAGCATTGACATCTACTGTCCGGCTCCCAGATCCACGATATGTTCTCTGGTTTCCTTTTCCATCAGTTTACAAAGGGATGGGTTATTGCTACTGAACCCTTGACTGATAAATTGCTTAGTTTTCTGAATGTGTGGTTTAATTTTTTGAAGTAGTTAGCTGTAAACAAGCATCCGTTTACTCTTGTATTTTCAAACACTGTGCTACTAGCATTACTCTGGCAAATGATAGCCTTAGACTGAGACACTCTTTGAAATAACAAAACATTCCCGGATTGACATATTAAAGTGAGGTAATTAGAGGTGAAAGAGACCCTTTTTATAGCTTGACAATTGTCAAAGAATAAATTATTTTATTGTAGAATAGGTCAATTAGGACTCTTCCACCAATTCGGCCTCAAACTGGTGAAGTCACCCTAAACTAGGAAACAAAAACACTATATAAAGGAAACAACTCGACCTCATTTGTCACTCACACACAACAAGTTCGATCTGCAACTTCTAGGGCCAATAAAAGTGTGAATTTCAAGGAAGAAGAGGAAGAAGGATAACGAAGGAGAAGGAGGTCTATCATAAGCTTAAGAAGTCGAAATTATCTCTCTTTTTCCCACACATGTGAATATGTGAAGTTGTTGGAGGGGCCAAAATTCTGCAGTTGCTGGGGATGCCGAAATTTTGAAGCTGTTGGTGAAGCTAGGAAATTTTTTTTGGGTTGATGCTAGGTTGAAGCTGTTGGATAAGAAGAGACTATTGAAGGTTGTTGTATCTCATTTAAAGGTTGAGTTGGTGGAGGAGGAAGGTATTTTTATTAAGGTCTTGGTTGTCTCACTGCCATATGAATCTAATGAAGGAATAGTTATTGACTGGGTTTTCCCCTATATAGGGTTTTTGCCTTGGCTGTGTGCCTACATCTGGTGTCCTTGATATTCATAGTTTAGTTTTGGTATTTTATTGATGAACTAAGATAAAAGAAGAACATAAGAAATATAATAATAACTCAAATAAAACGCAAGTAATTATCAACAAGAGAAAATCTTTCTGCCTTTCCAATTTTCCAACACTATGGTATGGTACACCAACTTCAATAAAACACTTCAAGGTCTTTGGAAGAAAATGTTAGATCAAAAGAAATGAGAATAGCTTAGGAAATTTGATTCTAGAGTAGATGAAGGAATTTTTATTGGTTGTTCATCTAGGAGTAAAGGCTACAAATGCTACAACAAAATAACTTGCAATATAGTTGAAAGTATTATTATGAGAATTGATAAGGCACCTATAAAAAGGGAAGACAATAGGAATATGACACGTTAGATGATCCAATCAACAATAATCCCCAAGAGGAAGAACTATAAGAACAATAATAAGAAGAAGATAGTATAATTCACCACATCCAAATATTCCATCAAGATATGTTTAGAAACATCATCCTAAGAGTAACTTCTTGGTAATAAAGAAATAAGGGTTCATACTTGAAGGCAATTCATAGGAACATCTAGTCATGCAAATTTTGCAATCTTGTCCACAATAGAACCCAAGGATTTTGTTCAAGCTAGTCAAGATCAACATTGGGTGAATGCTATGGAGGAGGAACTAGATCAAATTGAGAAAATTAAAACATGGAAGTTAGTTATAAATCCAAAAGGTGATAATGTGATTGGAACCAAGTGGGTTTTCAAGAATAAATTAAATGAGGATGGTAAAGTAGCCATGAATAAAGATAGATTAGTGTGCAAAGGGTATGCACAAGTAGGTGGTGTAAACTTTGAAGTAACCTTTTCTCCAATAACTAGACTTGAAGCAATCAAAATGCTCTTAGATTTTACATGTTAAGAAAGTTTAAAGCCTATCAAATGGATGTCAAGTTAGCCTTTCTAAAGGGAGAGTTAGAATAAGAAGTATATGTGGGACAACCAAAGGGTTTCCAATTGTATTATAATTAAAATCATGTTTGCAAATTGAAGAAGTCCCTCTATGGATTGAAACAAGCCCCCAAAGCATAGTATTATAGAATTGACAAGTATCTACAACAAAAATGATTTAAAAGGGGAACAAAAAACAATAATGTTTTTATCAAATTTGAGAATGCTTATTTGTTGATTATATTTGTTTATGTAGATGATATAATTTTTGGTAGTGATGTTGATTTAATGAGTCAATATTTTGTAGCTAATATGCAAAACGAATTTGAAATATCTATGCTAGGAGAATTGTCAATTTTCCTTAGATTGTAGGTTCCTTAATAAGAAAAAAGGTATTGTTATTTCTCAAACTAAATATCTTAAATAAATATTGCATAAATTTGGCATAGAGAGTTGTGCACATGTGAGAACACCCATGGTAATAGGTTGTAAAATAAGGAGGGATGATGAATATCAAGAGGTCAACTAGGAAACAAATAGGTCTATGATTGGTAATTTAGTTTATCTAATAGCCTTGAGAGTAGACATTATGCAAGTAGTAGGATTAATGGGATTTTTTTAGCCAAATCCAAAGGAAACTCATATGAATTTCGTGAAGAGAATATTTAGGTACTTGCAAGGGACCATAGATTTTGAATTATGGTATTCAAGAGGCACAGAGTTCACTCTCAAAAATTAAAAAGACATAGATTGGGATGGTAGTGTTGATGACAAGAAAAGAAATATAGTAAGAGCTTTGTTTCTAGGAAGTTGTATATTCTCTTGGCTCAACAAGAAACATACTTCAATTTCCTTATCCACAACTCAAGTAGAGTATATTGTAGTAGCATCATGTTGCACTCAGGTTCTATTGATGAAGCAAAATATCAATGGAATCTAGGTAAATTGTGATCAACCTATGCCAATTATGTGTGATAACACTAGTGTGATTAATATCTCTTAGAATCCTGTTATGAATTCTATGACAAAGCACATACCCATCAAGTATCATTTTCTCATAGAATAGGTTGTTAATCAAATTTTATAACTATAATATATTTCCTCAAAAGAGACAGTTGCAAATGTATTTAAAAGTTTGCTTCCTAGGGATACTTTTTAGTACCTTAGATAGAGATTAGGAGTGGTTTTTCCTTCATTTTCTCAATAAAAGTAATAGCGAACTCCTACAATACATTAATGTAAGTGAATTGCAGGAGAATAATGCTCATAATGAAATCGTTGGCTTTATTAAGGACAATTTACCGTGAGTAATTTGTATGAACAATTCATGTTCCTTTCCTGCAGATCTCTTTCTCGTTTCCTAGTAGGTTGCGGCTAACGAAAATCAGGGGTCGATCCTGCTACTTCCTAAAGATATTACCTATCTAATCTATCTAGATAAAAATAGATAGATATAAAAAGTGATTAAGTATATAACATAATTTCACGAGTTGATATACAACACAATGGGAGCAATCCATTTGCGGGAAATATTACAAAGACCTTTGATAATTATGTTTCCATTAGGAGAAGTAAAAGGAATCATAAGCATAGGGGGAGTAATAGCCATGCAAAGGAGAATAAAATTGTAGACCCAAAATTTTCTATTAATTTCAAGGGGGTGGGGGTTGTGTTGGTGTGGTGGGGAATGATTAAATAACATTCAAGGAGAACTAGAGTCAGACTCAACATTATTGGTGGTCATATGAAAGAAAGAGCCCATCGTTAAATCGGGTGGGTGGGGTTGGTATTAAAGCCAAAGTACATCAATGACTGGATTATGTCTAATGGTGTTTCCATCAATGCCAAAGGGGGACATTTTCAAATATATGTTGTTATTGATGTCAAAGTAATGGTTGTCAAAGAAAGTGGTGTCATGGATTAGAGCTGTGATTTGATCACTTAAGTGGATTTAAGAAAAGGGTCACTTCTCACAATTGTCACTAAATATTACTTTTCTCATGTCATTAGTAATTATTTTGTGTTGGCACAAAAGTTCCTTGCTAGATTTTTTATTTATTCTCTGCTTCAGATCAGTTGACGCTCTCTAGTTTTTAGCCTCTCTCATTAAATTTTTTGAAGGATCTTGGATACATTTAGTTCTTGCATTCATATTCATTTTGTATTGCACATAATGTGTAGGAAATGGTTGTAACAATAAGCGTAAAGATATTGGTATGGATTTATAAGGTGGAAATGATGATAGATGTCATGATGATTAGTGGAAATGATGATAAAATGATCAAATACGCTACAAGACCTGAAAGAAAGAACTAGAAGGATAAGAACAAGTAGAGAGATTTGATTCACCGCATCCAAAGATTCCATAAAGTTATGTTCAGAAACATAATCCTGAGAGTCAAATTATTGGTAATAAAGAAGCATGGGTTTAGGTTAGAAGGAAATTCATAGGGATACGTATCCATGTAAATTTCTCACTCTTGTCTACAATAGAACCTATGGATTTTTCTCAAACTAATCAGGATCAAAATTTGGTGATCGCCATGTGGGAAAAACTAGATCATATTGAGAAAAATCAAACATGGGAGTTAGTTCCAATACCAAAAGGTGAGAATGGGATTAGAACCAAGTGGGTTTTCAAGAATAAATTGAATGAGGATGGTCAAGTAGTCATGAATAAAGCTAGATAAGTGTGCAAAGGGTACGCACAAGTAGAAGGTATAGATTTTGAGGAAACCTTTGCTCTAGTTTCCAGACTTGAAGCAATCAAAATGTTATTAGATTTTGCATGCCATAGAAAGTTCGAACGATATCAAATAGATGTCAAGTCAACCTTTTTTAATGGAAATTTAGATGAAGAACTACATGTGGAACAAAAATAGGGTTACCAATTGTCTTGTAATGAAAATCATGTTTGCAAATTGAAGAAGGTCCTCTATGGATTGAAACAAACCCCCAAGGCATGGTATTATGACTTGACAAGTATCTACAACAATAAAGGATTTAAAAAGGGAACAAAATACAATAATATTTATATCAAATTTGAGATTGCGAAGTTGCTGATTATTGTTGTTTAAGTAGGTGATATTAGTTTTGGTAGTGATGCTAATTTAATGAGTCAAAGTTTTGCAGATGATATGTAGAAGTACTTTGAAATGTATATGCTAGTAGAATTGTCATTTTTCCTTGGATTGTAGGTTCATAAATAAAAAATTAAGTGGGATATTCCCACAATTCAATTGAAGCATAGTTGGGATATGAGGCCAAAAAGTCCTATTGTCTCAATGGTTTCTCACATCATAACATCAATGGTTGCACCCGAGTAAATCAACATGTTTAGAATAGATGAATTATTGAATTGCATGTTAATGACTAGGCTATTGACATCAGAATATTTTGTTGTGAGGATTCCCCCCATTATAAGATTTGATAATTCACCCATGACGTGGATTTTTTGGGGACGTTTCCTTCTTCAGATAAGACTCCTCAAACAGAGTTCCCTTGCCACTTTTGAGTAATTTGACACATATTTAATAGTTTGGAAAAGCAGGATCTTGACACACAAACTCTTGAGCTTGCCTAAAAACTCAAATTCTAGTTGAGTTACAGGGTTTTCTCGATTCAACATTTAAGGTAAGGTGGTTCTAAGTGTTTAAGGCTTACAGGCTCAGTTCTTAAAGGTTTAGGAGATGCCTCCTACTAAGGTTCTTAATTTCAATCTTCCTCATTGAGATATTCAATATCCACAGGGGGATTCTCTTTAGTTAATGAATAATTAGATCTAAGGTGGAAGTCATGAAAGTCCAAGGAAGATATAAAGTAATTCAGGTAAGTTGCAAGCCCAATAAATTGTGCTGGTTGAGTCGAACTACCATTATTTGGGTTAGCTATGAGTTGTGTATGTAAGTATGTTAATGGAGGGGTGAATGTGGATGCTTGCAATTGAGAAGGAAGAAGCTACATAGGTGGATGCATAAGGGTTTATTGAGGGCCTCCATATATAGGATTTATCCACCTCTACAACCAAAGTTGTTGAGGGGAAGGAGGAGGAGCCATCCATGGATGAGAAGGTAAGAACCACTATTGAGAGGAATATTGCATGGAAATATTAGTGCAATAAAATTTTTGAGATGGATCTTGGATCATACGTTGTGGATTTTATGGCCATGGTTGTTTTTGTGCAACACAAAAAATATGTTACGACTCTTCTGCTTCTCGATATACAACTTTTTATTTAGGTAGAGATTGGAATCTATTCATAGGATGCTTTTTGCTACATATGACACAAATTTTGATTTGACCTAATAAGCATTCCTTTAGTGGATGTTTTATTCTTCATTTTGGGTAGAAGATTACTAATGCTAATTCTGCCTCCTCCTCTTTCTTCTTCACTTACAAGGTATATAGTTGGGACTTGGTGTGCTTATTATATCAGTTTTAAATTTCTACTTGTTACCAATTTCTGCTCTAGTGACTCCTCCACTAGTAGATCTGTCAATCCTAGCCGACATATCTTGGGGTCCTCTGCTAGTATTAGAAGTTCCTTATGAATGTTTGACAGAGTTCCACAATCATCCAATTTTTTCCATGAGATATATCTTCCATTCATTAGGCTACAGAGTTATATAGAGTTATCTCTAATACCTTGCAATAATGAGACACAAAGTGCCTCCAAAGCTAAGTTTTGTTGCCTTTCTCTTTGCAAATTGTAGTGAAATATTTGAACATAGTCTTCACAACTTTTGTCTTTGTGTTGGGTCATTCATAAGACTTGTTCTCTTCGCTATTTGTCCTTGCAATAATCTTGATATTTTTCCAAGAAATTTTTGATTTGCACCCATGTCTTGATGCTATGCTACCCCAAGCCCATGAACAAGTGTAGTGAGATGGATTTAAGGGTAGCAAGAAAGAGTTTCAAATTCTATGTGTTAGAGACATAATCGTAACTTCTACAAAGCACATTGCACTCAAAGAAAAAGGTGTTGGGGTCTTATTTTGAGAGGCTATGAAAATTTTGCGAGGTTGAATGTGGAATGTTTTTCATGATGGTCTGCTCCTCCAACTCTCTAATGGAAAACCTAAAGGAAGAGAACTGCTCCTCCTTAAATTTTTGGACCATTTCTTCTGAAGAAATATCTTCCTCTTTCAAGGGTTGCTTAGAATATTTAGGAAAAACTAACTTTGTGTGGAACTATTTTTCAAGAAAATGTTATGGGAACATAGCTTCTACAGAGGTATAGATAAAAGATACATGAATTTATATTCTATTTTGAAGTATTCAAATTTATTTTTGGCCAATGAACTTATTGTAGGAGTCAAATAATGTGGTTGGCTATGTCCTCTTTCATTATGTTTCCTACACTGTTAGTTCAAGGGTGAGTTTTAGCAAATATACCAAACAAATCTCTACTCCTAGGCATCTAAAAAGTCATTATGTCAAAAATAAATTGCTCAAAAAGAAAAATTAGAAGACTAGTGAATCAAACCTATCTTAAAGAAATCAAGCAACACAACAAAAACTTTATTATTAATAGTTACTCGATAATAATGCCAAAAATTATGGTCCTTTTAATTACCTTTCTAATTTCTTATAAATACAACCAAAATATTGTTCATTTAATCATCATTTTGGGGTTTGTAGGGAACTTGTGAACTATTGTACACCATATACAATAGTACAATCATATATGTGTCTAAAGTTGTAGTAACTAAATGATTGTCACAATTAAATATATGCATTTTATTTTACAAGTCACTGCATAATCTAAAGAATAACTTCAATACAAGCCACACTTGCAAGAATGTAAAGGCACACTATCTAATCTATGTTGTAGGAAAGTAAATCACACCAACATCTAAAGGTGACTTTCTCAAGTATTAAAATGATCTTGGTTGTTGTAACTAATATGAAATTGCACATGCAATGAAATGTGTTCAATAAAAAAACCATTAATCCACATTTTATCATAAAGGAAACATAACCATAAAACAAATGCTTTGATAAAATATTCAATCTAAATTTTTTAGGAAAACAAAGCTGTTATGATTCTAGAAACATAGTTATTTAAATACTACAACATAGTTGTAGCAACAAGAGTTGTAGTAACAACTTTAACTCACGAGGTGTTATAAATCCTTCATGATATTAATTAGTGAGTAAATGAAGACAACATTAACACCTAAGTTGCATTAATAAACCTACATTTCAAAGTTGCAACAATGCAATTTATTAGAGTTGCAACAATAAATAATTCATAGTTGCAACAATATGAAAATAAACATAGTAAATGTAAAAATAGATAGAAAGATAAATTACAACTATATCTATGCTATAGATACAAAAAATACCTGGCTAAGGAGGGGGGCCTACCTCCTTGGAAGATTCACTATATAACAAAACAACATAATGTGAATGCTTAGCACACCATTACTCAAACTGGAGCAAGAAGGAAATTAAATTAAAAGAAATCTAGAATCTACAAGAACTTGTTATTTTCTCTCAATTCTCAAGTTCTGGTGACCCAACTCAAGGAGAGAAGAGGGTTTTTATACAATATTTTTTCTATCTACATAAATAAAACAGGTGGATGGAAAACCACTAGAGTTAGGTTGTTCATCTCGTTACATTGGATTTTTCTTATAAAATGGAAAAAGTGGGCATTGATCGACTTGATTTAGCCATGCAACGGGTGTTGGCTAAGTCATCCTGTTTTCTTGGTCATCCCATTTATATTTTCATATTCTTGCAGGAGAAAACATTCATTGACTGCCTCACTATAAAAGAAAATTGATAGTTGGATGGTTGACTGCCGTGTTGGAAAAACATGTGTAGAGTTGCATCACCGTCGCTAGAATTGAAGTAATAGAAAAATGGGGAGTTGCAGCAATGCAACACTAATAGGTGAAACACGAGTTGCAATAATAGGAATCATAACACCAAAATCATAACAATAATGAAATTGATCCAAGGTTGTGGCTCTTTACAGTTACATCCTAGAGTTGTAGCAACTATGAAGATAATGAATGGTTGCAACAACTATGGTTACATTTTGGAGTTGCAACAACTGTACTTTTCTCAAGTAGAGAGAGTTGCAACAAATGCAAGGAGTTGTATCACCTATAGGGAGTTTCAACCACTTTTGAGACACTTGCACTGAGTAGTACCTATGTAGTCTTATTTCATATATGTCACCATTAGAATATATATACAACAATTTATCAAAATATGCATAAGAATAAGCATTAAAATGGCATATCGAAGGATATTTGTACCTTAAAAAAAATGTATCAATATGGATGAAAAAGATAATAAGAATGGATTGAAAATGGGAAAATGGTGGAAACAATGGTATTATATGGGTGTTATAAATATACCACTTTGGGCACCCATCAATGGCCTCCCTCATGTTCGTTGACAAATTTCATCATTGCTTGGTAAGTAGATGGTTCCACCCATGTTTTACTTCAACACATCTATTCATGTGGATTGGTATTGTACCATCAAAGTTGAAATGAATACCTTCGGGCATCATTAGGACTCACCACTTTTATATTACTTCACCCAAATATATGATGCAACAGGGAATTCTCATACTTTCTGCCTTTATGTTATCCAATGTACCATAGATCCATGATATGATGCACCGTGTAATTATTTATATCCATGATGTGACACTTCTTTATATGGGTCCATAGTATATTTTTGGCATCCCTGATTATTAGTTCCTTGAGTATGGGTATGCCACACTCAAGGATGATATATATCATATTGAATCATGCTTGATTGTAAGTAATCTCTAGTTGTGAACCCCTGGTTCCTTCCTTGTGCTACCTCTTGATAGTTAATTTTTAATGTGTTTCTGCTGGGTAGAGCCCCCCCAGGTCAATGTTTTGTCAATGTTTTGTAAATAATCCACATTTTGAGGAGCATAATTCGATTCACGCAGTGTTTTAGGAGTCATAGGGGCTTTAGGGTGGGCAAAGCCCCTTATTTTGTAACAAGATTAAATTGTATGTTTTGAGTCCGCCCATGGTTTGCAGACCATGGTATTGTAAGGGAAAAACATCTATAAAAAGATGTATTAGTAATTCAATGGCATGTTATGTTATGCTTGGATGTTTTGAGTTTGTAATTGTTATATCTTTCTGTATTTTGGCGAAGGGGAAGGATCCTACAACTCTGTGCGCGAAGACCTTGGTAAGTTTGTAGTTGTGTGCGTAGGGTAAGAAAGATTGTAATTCTGAAGATTTGAAGATAAAAGGAAGATTTTGAAGGCATATATGTGAACTTACATGTTGTTCTTATTTTAGGCAATTACTGTTTACTTCTGTGTTGCGCAAGTAAAAGATAGATCAGAATTGATGTATAAATGTTGTTATAGTTAATTATAGCTAAGATCCATTGATTTATGCATAGTAGATAGAGTTTAGATTTGTGAGTAGTTGTTTTGTATGAATAGATCAGATTTGGTATAATACAAAGTAAAGATCGCATAGCGCATATATAGATCTAAGACTAAGTCAAGATCCATACTTGATATCCTTCTAGATGCGAGAACCTAGTTTCAGCATCCCCCAATATCAACTCAGGTGAGACTGCGGTCTGCGTGAGTAGATCGTTGCCAAAATGGATGGCTGTGGTATAGGGTTTTGTTGGTTAGCACAACTAACTCTGAACCCGGGTCTGAGCCCTTGAAGTAAAAAAATGGTTCCGTTGCCTGGATAAAAGACCTGTTGGAAGTGAAACGAGCCTACTACGTGGACCTCGTAGCTGATTAAGCAACTCAAGGAGACTAAAAATAAGATCACAAGAGATGTTGATTACTAGATCGATAGTGTTCTTAGAGGCTTTATTACTGAATTCGAATTTGACACATCAACATCCTACAGTGATGCTGAGCAGTGATTTTGGTGTTTCCAAATTGGAAGGAGTTCCACATTCATGTAGATGCATCGTGCATAGCTTTGGGGGATGTCTTAGGGCAGCTGGGAGAAGGGGATATTGATCACCCCATCGTATTTGCAAGTCAAAATTTATCTAAGACAAAAAGATATTATTCCACAATGGAATGAGAGGGCTTAGCTATGGTGTACCTACTGGAAAAATTCAGGCATTATTTATTAGGTGCGCACTTCAAGATGTTCATAGACCATTCTACACTAAAGTACTTGGTGAACAAGCCTGTGTTAGGGGGGAAGATCTGTAGGTGGCTATTGCTGTTCCAAGAGTACAATTTTCAGGTAATTGTTAAGCCAGGACAATTGAATGATGAGTCAGATCATTTTTCTAGAATTGAGATCGGCGAGGAACCAACGAACATTGAAGAAGGACTGCTCGATGCAAAACTCTTTGTAGTAAGGTTTGTTGATTATCATTTCGCCAACATGATTTACTATTTGTCTACCGGAGTAGCCCCTGAGGATTATACAAATCAACAAAAGAAAGAAATCGTATGCAGAGTTGCAGATATTTCTCTGATTGTCAGACATTTGTATAGAATGGGCCTCGACGAGATATTGTGCAGATACATCCCTGAGCACGAAAGACATAGTATTTTGGTAGAAGCACATGGTGGTGTCACGAGAGAAATCTATGCAAGAAATGACACCGTGCAGAGGATTTTAAGAGCAAGACTATGGTGGCCCACAATGCACAAGGATTCCAAAGAATATTATAGTGTCTGTGATGTTTTATAGAGGATCGGAAGATCGTCGAGAAGGGATGAGTTGCCGCTAAATCCACATGTCACCTTGAAGGCCTTTGATAAGTGGGCGATTGACTTTGTTGGGTCGATAAATGTTCGAAATAATGCTGAGAGGGGGGTGAATCAATATTATCAGATCAATAATTTTATTTCCCAAATAGATTTATATACGCTACTTCAGTGAAGTAAACTAGCATGTACACACAACTGTGATTAAAGAAACCAGCATATATCTAGAGAACTTGTGATTTAGACAAATTATCATGTGTTGAGCTTAAACCAATACATCAAAAACCTATTAGACAGTGTAGAGAAAGCAGAATAAAGAACCACACATAAGCAACACAGATGAACACCAATATTTAAGGTGGAAACCCAATGCGGGTAAAAACCACTTGCTGATGTTGTCTCTATCTCCTTTTAATAATAAGAAAATCTATTTGCAATCTTGTACTGGTGCAGACTCATACCAGTACGCAAGCTTCTACTTGCAGAAGGTTACAACCTTCTCTCATTCTCCAGCTTCTACTGGAAGGGACCTACAACCCCCTAGCTCTTGTACTAGTCAATATGTTTACTAGAACATAGGTGCTAGCCTACAGAGAACTCCACTCTTCCACCAGGGACCACATTTCATGAATTTTCAGACTAGATACTCTTGGATCACAACACCATAATCTGAAGGCCACGTTTCATCAAATTTTCACATTGGACCCATCAAAACTTTTAAACTTAAATTGCATAAACCAATATTCAGTTAATCTGAACAATCAGATCACTGATACTAGAACACTGTGTTGAACCCAGAACCATGCATCATCATTCAGAACCAGCTATAACCTCAAAAAATCATGCATTAGAGTGTATACGCTACTTCGGTGAACCCAAACTGCATGTATACGCTACTTCCGTTAATTAAACCTATGTGTACCTTCAAAAATACTGCAAACATAAACTTTTGAATCAATTTTATACCAACTATCAATATACTGAATATCTACTGTCAACTTACAGAGCTTTACATAGGCAGGGACAAAGATCACTTCTTTTCACTTATATAATCAATTAATAAAATGCCAGCCTCCCTATGCATTGAGTTTTACATTCAGATCTAAGAAGACTTCATTGATAGACAACAATAAAACAACAGAGTTTAATTAGATAGATCAGTCAGATTTGAAAAAGAAGCTTTCCTTTTGTATACACTACTTGAAAGAACCAAACTTGTATGTATACGCTCTTTGGCCGAGACGAACCTACATACAGATCTGCAAATATTGACTCAGAACTTTGCTGCAATTCCAAGCTTCAGACAAACCCAGGTCATGATAGATAACAAATAGAACAGGTGAAAAACATCAGATCTAGTCTCAAAAAATATCATATCATTCAAGAATAAATCATTTCAAGTCTCATGATTCCTGATCCAATATTGAACTCAAGGTGCACATGAATATTTTAGATCTAGTCCCAAACATAACCCTGCAACATAAAATATACTTCAGATAGAATTATTCCTTATAATATTATTGCTTACACTCCTGGCCTAATGATCTTCTCCTCCTTATATACTCTTAGGCCTTTCTCAATACCTTGGACCAAAACCACTTAGGACCAATACCTTGGACCAGATACCTAGGGTCAATACCTTGGACCAATACCTTGGATCAAAATACCTTGGACCAAATACCTTAGACCAAAAACTTGGTTTTCCAACATGTACGCGCTTTTCCTCCCGTGAAAGTGCATGTATACGTTATACACTCCTTTTTTTCTGTTAACCCGCATGTATATGCTTCTTGGACAAAGTGAACCAGCGTATACCTCTCTTTCTTCATTCTTTGGAGTCTGATCTATAATCCTTTGTTGTTAACCTGTTGTACTATGAACTGTCATCTAAGTGAGTTGCCATCAAGGACAACGCCTATATCATAATGCCAACAATCAATCTGCTGGGAAAGAATACTGGTGCGCGATATATTACTATTGTGACAGATTGTTTGACCAAGTGGACTGAAGCACAATTGGTAAAGGAATTGCAGTGCAAAAATTGCTACACACTTCATATTTGAATATATCTTATGAATATTTGGGTGTCCAAATATCGTGATGAGTGACTAAGGATCACGCTTCCTAGACAAAACTATTGAAGCATTAATAGAGGAGTTTTAGGTACATCATCAAAAGAGCATGCCTTATCATCCTCAAACGAATGGCACGGTTGAGGCTTTCAACAACATTTTGGAGAATGCTCTAACTAAAGTATGCAACGTCAATAGAAACAAGTGGGATTTGCACATACCATTAGTTTTATGGGCATACAGGACTGCCTGTAAGAAGTTGACGGGACAAGCTCCGTTTAGGTTGGTTTATGGACAGGAAGCCATAATTCCTATGGAATACATAGTATCGAGTCTTAGAATTGTCGTAGTCATAGACATGGTAGAAAATGACATTATGGAGGAGATATTGGAACAATTGCTCACACTCGAGGAAGATTGCTTTATTGCAAGATTTCACCAACAAGTGCAGGAATCTAGGGAAAAGGCCTAGCACGATTGACATATTAAGCAAAAAAATTTCAAGAATGTAGACTTGGTGATGTTATACGATAGTAAGTTCACAAAATTCCAAGGAAAATTCAAAATGCATTGGTTAGTACCATAGATTGTCTGGGATATCTCAGATGGTGGAGCAGTCCATCTCGTGAAGCTGAATTGAAAACTCTTTCCTGGAAGAGTAAATGGGAGTAGGTTGAAACTCTATAGGGAAAATTCTGTCCCTAGGACTACGCAATGACTATATGAATGGAGAAGAGTCTTAGTGCTACAGGCATTTGGAAGGAAGCATGAGACTTTAAACTACGTTGCTAAAGACGGACTTCGTCGAGGAGGAAGTGCTACACGGTATTCAGGAGGATGGCACAAGTGGAGGAAGTTGCAATGAAGAAGGATTCGCTGCACCACATGGAGGGGTCTAATGCAGTTCATCCAACATATGACCGATGGGGTTGCTACAATTGACTTGATAGGGAAATTGTCGTTAAAAGGAGTGGGGGGAACACATTTAATGAGCAAATCTGGGAAAATCTTCTGCCAAATTCACATTTATGAGGTGTATCTGAAGGAGATGATGAATTTAAAAATTCAAAAGGGTTATAAATATGGCAACCCACTCCACATTCAAACACTTTTCTCACTGATATTTCGACTGGTGGTTTTTCACTTAAGAGTGATCTGAACGTTCTATTGCATGAATTGGGAGGAGATTGAGCAAGAATTTCTTAGATGAGGGCTAGGATTCCTAATGAATACTACATCGCCAACATCTATCACTGGGCTGAGGTCCCCAAGGAAGAAAAATAATGGCACAAGCATGTAGAAGAAAAAGACGAAGCAACCTCCAGTTAGGAAATCGTCAAGAAAAATCACTAAGGAACACAGAACTAAGGAGTGGATGGACAAGGAGAAACAACCGATGGATCCCCAAGATTCAGATGTGGAAGAAGTGGCCAACAGAAATAAAATATATCAACACCGAAGATGTGGAATGAATATCCAGGTTTCCACCTTATATACTGCCACAAAAATTAACCTCAAAAGTCACCAAGGACCCAGATACTATAAAATTCTAAGTATTTACACCACTACTACCGAATGAGGGGCCGATTGAAGGAGAGTTATTGGCAAGGGTGCCACAACTACACATGGAGGAATGAGATCTTAACGATTGGAGAAAGTATCCCTAGTTTGAGCCCAACAAGTATCTTAAATAATTTTACTATGAAGAAGCTGGAGTAACAAGGGTCGAGCTGTTGTCGTGGGCAGCATGAATTCAATGAGATGGGTTGTTGAATATGTTATATATTCCGCACTTTGGTCACAACAATATCAACAAAATTTGGGTGCACCAGCTATTGGCGGTGGTGCAGATGGTTGTCTATGGCTAGGGGCGAGGATCCCCATTGATGATATCTTGATTAGAAGGAAAACTGCGCTTCCCTACAAGGAGCAAACCCTGTCAACACATTTGTTGGAAAAATCTCAGGGAAAAAGCTGGCTGAGACGATGAAGCAGTATGATCTGATTAGGAAGTCTAAGGGATTTCTCATTGGCTCCATTAATGATCCTTCTATGCACTTTGTCGCAACATTTTGGCCAAGAAAATAATGAGAAAGTATCGAGTGGATGACGTACCTGCGCCACTTGTATCATTGGCTGCGCAGTTCAGCAAGGGTGTTCAATTTAACTCAGCAGGATATTTGTGCCAGGAATTTTTGGATGACTGTCAGGAGGAAAAAGAAGAGGGAAAGCAATTCCACTACACCTGGTTATTTCTCTTGATAGCATTGACAACATGGAGAACACCAGAGTAGTCATAGTTCCCCATTGTGGACCTGGATATCTGTAAGGCTACGAGGTTTGCCTCGTTGTGGGCTTCCAAGGAACTGGACCATGTTACAGAGAATAATATGTTCAAGCTCTTGGTTGAGATGGAGTTTCACGCCATGATCATCTAGAAGCCGAGGCTGTCACCAGTTTTATTTGAGCAATACAAAGCGATTACAGACTTCAAGGTGAACTTTCACCATGTATACATTCGCGCCAAGAAGGACCTGGAGGAGGTATGATACGAGTTGCCATTCTTAGTCACTAATGATGACATCATGCAAGTGGTGAGGAACTGGCCAAGTGGTTGGCTAACTCCACGAACATAAGGAGCAGAGAAAGAACAAGCAGGCACTAGTCGAGTAGCGACAAATATTTCAGGTATGCAGACTAAGAAGCAACCAACCAAGAAGGGAACAAGAAGGGCTAAAAGAAGGTGAATGAGAAGGTCACAATCGAGCTAGAGAAGGACACTGCATCAGAGACAGTGTGCACAATTGAGAAAGAAGAAGAGGTCACCAAAGGCAGTGATTAGCGTGGTGAAGACCCATTTGTTGACACTGAAGAGGTAGATTCCATGTTCATAGTTAAAAGGTAGATAAAAAGTGTTGGAGGAGTGTGAAAGAAGAAAAAATTGGATAGACTTGCTAGCATAGAGTCAATGGTCCTCAATGAGGGGGACATCAATGAGATTGGGGACAAAGTTCAAGTAGTGACGGAGGATATGTGGGGAAAAATTGAAGACCAGTACAAAGCAGTGTTGACATAGGTTCAACAAGGCCTCAAGAAGTTGGAAGTTGAGGCAAGCGCAGTTCAAGCGAGAATGACTCAGGCGAGCATGGGTCAAGTGAGCGTGGCACCATTTAGTACAACTACAAAAATCACATCCAAGCTCCGGGCTGTGAAACTACAAGGGGGCTCTCTACATGTTGAGACAATTGAAGACCAGGAGCACATGCAACACTGGAAAAATATGAGTCTCAACCTTGCATGCTCCCCATTCAGACATTACATGAGTTACAACAGGGAGTCACTGATGAACTGAAGATACAAGAAAAATGTGATCTATTGGTGATTAAAGAAGTTAAAGATGACAACTGACAGATGTTCGATACCAAGAATTAGGCCATCATGGAGCATGATGAGGCAACTATGTATAGGCATCAACTAGAAGAGGCCATCAACAAAGCATGTAGTGAGCTACCAAAGCTCTAGATCTAGACAGAGGCAACACCAAAATAGAATCTTCAGAAGCTTGTGGAAACAGTAATAGACTCAAAGGCTCAATTTGACAAAGTAAAATTTGATCTCGAATGTAGATTGCAAAATTGCAAATGAGACTGCAGCCGACAACTCCGCTAGAGGTTCGTGAATAGCGTGCAACAGACATCAAGGCTGTTATGGAAGATATAGCGACTACAGTCAAGGACTGTAGTTAGATCTTTGAAGACATTATGGAGATATGGACCTCCCTCCATGAGGACCCACATGTACAAAAGATACAAGCAAAGATTCGTGACACACAACAAAAGTTTGATGAAATGAAAGTGACAATACATACCTTATCACCTACGTAATGGTTTGCTCGTCTTCAGGAGGGAAATTTTTTGCAGGGAAAAATTGCTCAGTTGCAGCGAAAAGAGCAGATCATTTCAACATAGATGCAACCATGGCCTAAGGAAGCCATTCATCTCTCACAAATAGTGGAGAACAAGTTGAAGAACATCAGGAAGACGCAAAGAACCATCATTCTGGCGATAGTAGGGACGATGACCGAGAAGCTGGTCGAGGAAGTCTGACAGGCCGCCATGTAGTGCACAGAGACAATTCAACCTTTGAAGGATGCATACATTGGTCTCAAAGAAAATATTTAGGACATACCAGCTGAATGACTCGAGAAGATTCACTTCTTTGTGTTGGGGGCCTGCTGGGTAGGGTCCCCCTAGGTCAAAGTTTTGTAAATACTTCGCATTTTGAGGAGCATAATTCTATAAGCGCATTGTTTTAGGAGTCATAGGGGCTTTAAGATGGGTCAAAGCCAATTATTTTGTAATGGGATTAAATTGTATGCTTTAAGTCTGCCCATGGTTTACAACCATGATATTGTAAGGGAAAATATATATAAAGGGATGTATTAGTAAGTCAAAGGCATGTTATGTTACACTTAGACGTTTTGAGTCTGTAACTGTTATATCTTTCTATATTTGGGTGATGGGGAAGGCTCCTACAAATGTGTGTTCGGAGACCTTGGTAAGTCTGCAGCTGTGTGCACAGGGTAAGAAAGATTGTAATTCTAAAGGTATGAAGATAATAAAGAAGATTTTGAAGGAGAATCTATGTACTTACATGCATTGCTTGTTTTAGGCAATCATTTTTTACTTCTATGTTGCGCAAGTAAAAGATATATCAGAATTGATGCATGAATGCTGTTATAGTTAATTACAGTTAAGATCCATTGATTTATGCACACTAGATAGAGTTTAGATCTATGAGTAGTCTTTTTGTATGAAAATATAAGATTTGATATAATACTAAGTAAATATGGCGTAACGCAGATATAGATCTAAGACTAAGTCAAGATCCATACTCCATATCCTTCTGGATGCGGAGACTTGGTTCCAGCACCCCCCAATATCGCCTCAGGTGAGACTGCGGTCTATGCGAGAAGATTGTTTCCGAAAGGGCCGGTGGTATAGGGTTTTGTTGGTTAGCACAACTAACTCTGAACCTAGGTTTGAGCCCCTCAAGCCAACAATTTCAACCACCATATCCTATTTTTACCTCACACATTAGAGGGAATATCTTATAGCCTTAGAAAACACCCCTATGAGCATTGGAGTATCCATTCATATTAGACACTACGACACTGCATCATTTTCCATTGAAAACATATTTTTGACCATGGTCATGCCCATCTATTAGAGAATAGTACAACCAATCATAGGTTACAACACTTTCAGTTCATGAAGGTTGTAGGTTGCACCACTGCTAAACTACAACTTGTCAACTCCCTCTAACTTTCATAATTGACAATCCTAAGGAGAATTCATGTGGGATTTGAATCATGCATGATATGTATCACTAGTAAATTGGCTCAGTGACTCTAGGTTCTCCCAGTTCATTGAAGCCTTCAAGTACATACATTAATCCCGAAAATAACCCTACTCCATATATATAATGAAATCCATAACAAAGGAAAGAGGAGGAAGAATTAGAGTAAGCTCATATTGTTGAAATTTAGAGAGAGGCTCACTGAAAAACCAAGGAAAGGAGTTAGAAAAGACCTCTTCTTGGATTTAGGTAATCTTATGCATGTATTGTATTACTTGTTTCATTAATATAATGGATCTATGTGGTTTTCCCCTCCGTTAATTATTTTTCATTTCGTGCATGATATCTTATGATTTTGATTTAAGCTATTCACATCTATCTTTACGTCCATTTTATTATCAAGTAGGTTGGGATTTGTTGATACTAATAATCTATCTTTTGCAAGTATATGGAAAGTGTTTCTTGTATTTTTGTGTGCAGGAAGAAAGCCATAAGAGTTGGAGCTTGGATCTATGGAGATCCATAAACCAAGGATATGAAAGGACAACCAAAAACAAAAAGAAATCATCACTAATCGCTTTCTATTTTCATACATGCTTTAATGGATTGCTTTATTCAAGTTCTATTTGTTTTCAGATAGTGTTCCTGCCTCCATATAGCTTGAGTTGTAGGTGAACTTGAGGGAGAGATTACTTGTTTATAGGTAAGTTTTTCTCCAAAGCAGAATTGGTGAATCCACTAATATTATTGAATTCTAAGTGGCCTCCTCTTTCCTTTGGTATGACCTTCATTACATAGACGGGGGAGGGTTATTTTTGGGATTAATGGATGTGCTCAGAGGTTGAGCGAATTGGGTAAGCTAGAGTTAATAATATATTTTATTGGTGATGCATATGAGGAATGATTCAAATCCCAGACCAATTCTCCTCAGAATTGTCAATTATAAAGGCTGAGAGGGAAGTCATGGTCTGAAATTAGTGCAACTCGTGACCATTACAAGCTCTAATGATGCAAGGATGTAATGGAAATGATGCAAATACAAAGGAGAAGGAACTCTCTATGGAGTTTCATGAGACCTAGGGCCCATAGGTTGTTACAAAGTACAAACACAATATGCTCTATCTCTCTCTCTCTCTCTATCCACTCTTAGATACTTTTCTTTACTATGAAACAAAATGAAAGAAAGTAGAATGAAACCCCTTTTCCTCCTAGTGGCATGGTTATAACATATCCCAATAGCCAATTAAGGGTTAAGTTTGGCTCAAACTTTCAACTAGAGTTGCAAATTTCAACCGTCTACAGTATTATTAATTTTTTCCATGTGGCCAACTCCATTTCCATGAATAATGGGGGCTTACATGGCCTCCTCTTGAATTATGTTGGTTAATCACGATATGTCAACTTCTGGGAGGCATAAATTTTGCATATGAACTCAAGTTGAAGAAAATATTGCATTATTAAAGAGGTCTTCAAGTGTAGAACAACATTACTGGATTTTATGGTTTAGTAAGAAAGTTTTGCACCCAAAAAATGTCAATCGAGGCCTCAAAATGACCTTAGAAGGTTTTAGGCCCCAATACTCCAGACTGGGTCTCATTGATAAAACTCCTTGTGTAAGTTGATTCCTTCATTTTTTTGACTCCAAGAGAATCGAGATGGATGACAAGTTATATAGTAATCCAATCTAGATCATATATCCCCATTGTAGGAGGCTTTTGGTCCCCAAAATCTAGCATAAATGAGGTGAGGAAAAATTTCCTCTAACTTCTCCCTGGAGTACTATTTAGATTTTCTTGGAATCTGCTTTCAACCCAATTTTTCAAAGGTCATGCTGCCTTTATCATGTATTTCTTGACCTCTTTTGAAAAATTGTATTCTTTGTCAACTTTTCCTAAGCATATGGAGCTAATCCTCTATGGAAGATAAGACCAACTCCTCTTCCCGATCCAACATGGAAGGTTCATAGAGTTTATTATTTTCTACATTCATCATTGAGTAAATGCACATGTATAGGGGTAGATTGAGTCTATATGAATTATCACCCACCTTTTCTAATATCTCAAAAGGACCATACTATATGTTGGTATGATGGCTAACGTGTTGTCCTTGATGTCAACATAGTGATAATACGATGATTATAGAACTAATGCGGATATTAGGAATATTAGTACAAATGTTACATAGGATATGGATAGAGAAATGGCATTTTAGTTACAAATGGATGACAAATGTAAATATTGAAAAGTATATGTGGTTCCTGTGAAGAAGGGTCACGTACATACACAGGTCCTGTAAGAAAAATTCACATACATAATTCGAACCATGGAAATATGGATACCAAGGGTGATTACCATGGTACTATACCATAGTAATTAGTGTGACAATGTTTATTTGATCCTGTTAGCAAATACTAACAACATTACCAAGGGATTTACCTGAGGTATTAGCTAAGGCAAAAGCTATATAAGGAGATGGAGATCAAGGTGTTAGGTGTGTTAGTAATTGATTATATATGTGTGATCTGATCTGGAATAGGTGTGCACTAGGAAGTAAGGAGAAGACTCAGATATGAAGATATTTTGATATATATGTTTGGTAGGCTTGCTTGTTGCAAATGTTTAAGTAGCTAACAATGATAGATATGTGGCTATAATGATGCTATGATTTGGATGTGTTTTTTGGAAGCCTTGTAGTTTTGACAGTGAATGTTGTAGAATGTGAGTTATGTTTGTAGCAAAGGCATGTTTCAATAATTTAAGATATGTATGTTGGTTTTCTTCTAGATAGTCGTGTACATATGCTGATCTATTTCTGTTTAGTCACATATATATTATGAGAAATGTTTTTTAGTATGTTGAAAGAATGTTGCACATGATAAGCACATATATACACATGTTTTCTTAATAAAATCACGTATATATTTTGAGTTAGATTTGGTTAGGGTTTGCAATGCTGCTTGATGATGAGGGTTCATGAGTTCTGTTGTATTTTTTGTCTATTTGTTCATGTTTGCCAATGATGTCTTGAAAGATGATTTGTATCAATTACAGATTGATTTGATCTGGTTGAAATTGTCAATTTAGATTTAGTTCAATAATTGGTTTTCTTCAACATTCATAGGGATGATGTTACAATGATTTAGTTGGTTAAGTGATTTCATTTCAAATTCAATATTCATTTTGAGCATAGTGTTGAGTGTGGGTCCAGTGTGAAAATATGATGAAAGTTGGCCTACATGTTTTGATTTGTATTTGAGTCAGGTGGATCAAGTGTGAAACATTATGAAACATGGTCCATGAAGGGTGTTGAGGGTTGCAACTGTAACAACCCTAGTGAAAATTCCATGTAATAAAAGTTAATAAAGGAAAAATAATAACCATAGTTGATGGGACACTTATTCTAAGCTGAATATTGGGCAAGACATCCTAGTGGGTGTTCATTTGGATTATTATGACTAAAGAAAGAAACAAAGGCAATGACTAAGGATTTGGAAAGGAAAAATGGCATTTTTGACACATTTATTTATGAAAATAATGGAAATTATGAGAAAAGGAAGGTGAAAGGTCACATGTTACATGTGAGGAGGAAAATGAAGCAAAATAATGGAAAATGAAGAAAATAGAGGCCTAATTGTTAAAAAGGCTTATGAGGACCAGTTTGTAACTTCTTGTCAGTTCAATTTTGCAGCTCTCTCATTATTCTCTCTCTCTCTCACTCATTTTTGGACACTTGAGTTTTCTTGGAGCACTTTGACATTGGATCAAGAAAGGAAATGGAGGCAAGAGGAAGGAAGGGGCAAGCTAGGAAGAGCATGATCAAGTAGCTACAACATGATTCTTGTTGGGTTGTGTTATATTATTTCCACGACTAGCCCATGTAGTTAACCAGGGGGTTAGAGGGGGGGTGGCAACCCCCTTGTCCAGGGGGTTTGAGGGGGGCGGGTAGCCCCCCTCTACGGGGTCTAGGACAACACCCGGGGCAAAATGTTTTTGGACCCTATATTAGGTTGGGCGGACCTACCTATGGTTTTGTGCATGGTTTTTGCACATGGTTTTAGATGCGATAGTTTTCGGTCCATGGTTTTGGACGCGATGGTTTTAGGTCCATGGTATTGGATGCTTTGACATGTATAAATATGTATTGTAACATTGAAAGGAACATAATGAAAAATCAAGCTGGTGGTCCTGGCTTTGGGATCCAGGGGAAAATCTTCGTGTATATGTGTTTTATGTGTTATGCTCTCGCATTTTTTTATTTTCTGTGTTTTAGAATTCATATGCAGGTAATTTTTGTACAGGGTTAAAACCTACCTTTGGTATTGGAGTTGTTTTGACTTCAAGGGGACGCCTTTGTTGCTGAGGGGTTTCACTCGGGCCTGTGGTAGACCCTGTTCAGTGGGAGACCTCTGGGATCGATTTTGGTGGTGAAAGAAGATGGCAAGCAGTGGAAAGATAGAGATAGAGAAATTTAAGGGTCAGAGTTTTGAGTTGTGGAAACTCAAGATGGAGGACCTGTTGGTGGATAAAGATCAGTGGATCGTGGTAGATCTGGGTAATAAACCAACAAGAGTGTCCAATGAAGAATGGAAGAAGTTGGATCAAAAGGCAAAGAGCACAATACAATTGTGTATCTCAGATTTAGTATTGCTAAATGTATAAGGGGAAGCTACGGCGAAGGCTTTGTGGGACAAGTTAGGGACTTTGTACCAATCTAAGTCTCTGGTGAATAAATTGTTCTTACGGAAAAAGTTGTATAACCCGAGGATGAAAGATGGAGACTTGATGATAAAGCATATGAACGAATTTAATACTGTGGTAAGTCAGTTATTATCTGTTGATATTAAAATTTCAGATGAAGATAAGTGCATCAGTTTGTTGTGTTCTCTACCAGATTCGTGGGATAGTTTGGTTATTGCAATAGGTAGCAATGCAACAGTCTTGCAATTTGATGAAATAGTCTCATCCTTATAAGGAGAGCTTCAGCGTAAATCACATGAGAAAGATTTCAGCCAACGCGTTTCGAACCAACTAATGTGGTTCATCGTCAGGACAAGTTGAAAATACAGATCTAGCTCAGCGTTTAAATAGTCCATGCAGAGACTCCAACGGCTAAAACATTCCAACAGCTAACAGGGACCCCAGTCAAACGACCTCTCATTAATTTAAAATTAAAATATTATTATATTCAAGGCTAGGTTAATCTGGTAAAAATAATTCATTTATTTAATTTCTACTATTACCCTAATATACGTAAAAATATGTGCCTATGTATATGTTAATATTTGTTTAATTAAATCTAACCCCAATACTTTAAACCTAATCTTCTTAAAAGCCCTCTTTGATATTATTATTACACTAATTAATTTATAATTAATTTTAAAGAAACGGTTAAATGGTCAATTAGGAAAATTAATCTTATTAATATATTGAAATAATAATGCATTATATTAATATTATAATGTGTAAAAATAATAATATCTATCATACATAATATATAGAAGTTAATTAATGTTATACAGACGGTTACATAATGGGAAAGGTTATAAATAGAATTAATTATATAGAACAGGGGTTTAAAATAATCATATTATGAAATTAATAGTGTTAAGTATTTATGATATGGCATAAACACAATGTATATATAATTAATAATAAAAATAGAAATTAATTAATTAATGTATTTGAATAAGTCCTATATAATAATCCTATGTTATGGAAATACTATTATTATTAAGATTATATGTGTACAATAATAATATCTATAATACATACCATAAAATTAATATATATAAAATAAAATAG
>APFE030015338.1:0-15575 GCA_000404065.3 Pinus taeda | reverse complement strand
ATGTTTTTTTAATTTTTATTTATTTATCTATTTATTTAATTTTTACTTTTTGTTGTTGTTGTAAGGGTTGTGTCAATGCTTGACTAGCAACTCAACCCATTATGTATCAATTTGATAGTTGATTATTAAGATTTTGTTATGATGAACCAAATCCACCCTCACTGTATGTCAATTTCATGGTTGATATTTAAGTTTTCATTGCAATGGGTCAAGTCTGCCCCCAATGTGTATCAATTTGATGGTTGAATTTTAATTTTTCATTGCAATATGTCAAGTTGTCTTAGGCTAAGATTTTAAAATAGCTTTGCTTTTAGCATTTAAAAAAAAATTACTCTTGGTATAATGACTCTTTAATTTAGGTGTTCATTTTAAAGGTTTTTTTTAGTCATGATATTTGGTTTCAATTCCATGGCTAAAAAATGTCAAAATTGTAAGGTCTTCCAAAGTCATGATATTTTATCTTTAACGTCATGGTTGAAAAATGTCAAAATTTTTAAGATTTTTCGAAGTCATGATATTTATCTTTAACATGGTTGAAAATTATTGGAATATTTAGGTTTTTTGGAGCCATGATATTTTATCTTTAACTCTATTGTCGAAAAATATTGGAATTTTAAGGTTTTCCAAAGTCATGATATTTTATTTTTCATGTCATTGCTAAAAAATGTTGGAATTTTAACCAAAAAAAATTGTTGATGCAACATCAACACTTTTCGATAATGGGGTGTTTTTTCATGTTTATTGCACAAAATTGTTAGTTTTTAATGTCATTGTTTTAATAAAAAGAAAAAGGATTTTAACCAAAAAGAAAATGTTAATGCAATATCAACTCTTTTCATTTTCAAGGTGTTTTTTAATGTTTAATGCATATAAATTTTGGTTTATAATATTGTTGCTTAAAAAAATGAAATTTTAACCAAAAGAAAGAAGAAAGAAATAAGAGAAAATAAATGTTAGTACAACATCAAAAACTTTTGTATTGTCATAGTTATAGCCCCTCAAGAGGATTGTTTGAATAATCAATAACTTCTCATCCACAACCCTAAGTCTATCCCTAACCTAACAAGTAGCATGATGCATTGGCTCCTCTATGATGGTCACCTTATTGTGATTTACTAACTTTTTTTAAGAAAAGTATATAATATATATATAATATATTGTTAAGCTTGGCATGACCTTCTTTTTTCTATTTATAGTTTACACCACATATATGAGATAGGTGGCCTCAACTTGCCCAATGGGAAACCAAGTCTATTGGCCAAATATGCTTGTTATAAGCCATCCAAAAATAATATAGTTTCAGGCGATCTACCCAAGCTATATATGTATATGTATCATGATAAGAGTCTAAGTGTCTATTTATCATAAGCATGCATCAGTAAAAGTAAATGCTACCTGCAAGAAACCAAAAAAAAAACATCCTAGAACCTGACTAGTCCTGTTGATCTTCTGAGGCTGACTCTAACAGAGCTGGGTCTTTGGCAGAGTCTCCGAGTATGTCATCCAGCTCGATAATACAAGGGATGTGCCTTTGAATAAAATCTAGGCAGATGTCCTGCTTACACAACTGGAATTGAATGGTCTGCAAGTCTTTCTTGTAGTTGGGCATGTCCTGGAGGGTCATGACCATCCCCACTGACATTTGCTCCATGGACTTCCCCATAAGTCTCTTCATGAGCCAATACAGATATAGTGTCTACTTAAACTGCGTGAGTCTACCCCTAGTGTTCCCAGGATCTGGGATTACCTCCCGCCAATTCTCCATTTCCTCTTCGAACTCCTCCTCCTACTTTATCTTTTCCTCCCATTCTTCTAAAATCTTGTGGATGCCTCCATTCGTTCCTTCCCTGTACACTGTTGCTGCTTCGCTGATGAGCTGTTCTACCTGCTTCCTCCCACGCCTAGGTTTTGAGGTGCTTGGGTATGCTGCTCTAGGCAGCTCCGTCCCCCTTCTGCCTTGTCCTCTTCCACGTGCTGGTTTGGCCATCGCTTCTTTTTTCGAGCTTGTTCACACACAATACGCGTTAGTTCATAGGGCATAGATTCATGCCTTTCCAGATTGATGTTGGTTCCCCTCCCCTCACATTTCTAGCCACAATTGCCTCTTCCCACGTACCCCTCTGCCCCAAGATGCGATGCCTCTCCTTTGCTTGAAGTGTATGCGCCCCTCACCTGCCTTGCGGTAGCCTCTCCACCTCTCTAATTTTGGCATATCTCTTGCCTACTCCCAAGGGGAATGTCCCTGTGCCTAACTCGAATTATGCTTACGAATCAATCCAGGTTACCATCACTCCCACACGCATAGCCTTCCCTCGCCCCTCTGTCCTGTGCTGCTTTCTCTCATCTCTACCAAGATGAGTTGCCTTCCCTCGTGCATGCTTATCTACAGTCTCCCCTCCCTCCCTGGTAACCCAACTATCTTGCTTAATCTTAGGTGGTTTCTCAAGGTCCCATCCCCTATTTTCCCTCCCGGCGCCAACCTCTGGTTCAAACTTGATCACCGTCCCTCCCATCTTACATTGGTCTTCCCAGCCTTTACCTCAATTTCCCTCCCCGGTCTTCTCCCTCACCCCCCAGCCATGGAATAACACATTAAACATAGCAATGGGCGTGTAAGGCCTGTGAACATACCTGGAGACACTTCATGGAGGTCTTTGTTGGTCGCTTCCTTGTTTTGCGCCTTCGCTCCTCCTTCCTCCCGTATCGACTATACTCTTCCCTCTGTCCTGCCTTCCTTCATAATCCCTTTCCACCTTCCTCTGTCCCATCACCTGTCCTGGCTTATCCTTCTCCCCTTCTTCACTACCTTGACCCTCACTGCCACTTCTCCCCTGTCTTCTGTCAGTTACCATGCGGAAGGCCACTGCACCCATCGCCATGAGCGTGTGGGGGGCGGTGGGTAGTACCCTTCCTTTATGTAACACGACTACCATAACTGGCCAACGAACTTGGGCACACACCTTGATCGGGGGGAACTATATTTTATATTATTATAAAGAAGTATTTGATTAAAAACACTAAACTTAAATAATTTAATTAAATATTATCATCCTAATAAGTTTCTAATAATAATTAATTAATAATACCTATTACTTGTTTGTTAGGTAAGGTGAGTCTTAAGATGATTGGTATGCCTAATTTGTGGTTTAGGTAACGCAACCTAGGGGCATCTAAGCTATCAAAATCGTATAGGGATTGAATCTAATTTGGGCCACACCAACCCTTAACATGATTGAATTTTTTCCCATGGAATTTTGAACCGATTGACTTTTCACCACAAAATGTCTTAATAAAACATCCTATCATTATATCTATTCTACGCTCTATAAACAAATAATACTTATTATTTGAAAAAAATCCAAAATAATTACTATATCTATTCTAAGCCCTATAAACTAAACTATAATACTTATTGTTTGAAAAAAAATCCACACTAATAATACTTATTGTTTTAAAAACATAATCCAAAATGATTCTTTCACTTTCTTCTTATTGGATAGTATGGTATATTTTAAGTATTTATGAAAATATGAGAAACGTATTTTATAATTAAATAATATATTTTATGAAATTTTGAATTTGTTTATAATATTTTTCTTATAATATTTTAATAAAAAATTAATTTTAATAATTTAGAATATATAGTTTTATTTAAGGTGTATATTTTAACCTTAAATGATAAGATAATATTTTTTTTAATATAATAATTAAACATTACATTGAAATCTGATATTTTATTTAAAATACATTGATACTAAATTATTATTATTATCAAATTTTATATTACCATTTTACAAATATGATTCCAAAAACATGTTTAATGCTCGAAGTTGATATTGTTTCTTATAAATAATGTTATTACAACTATATTGATATGACTAATAATTATTAAATGTTTTTAAGATTATAAAAAAAGACCATAAGATCAATGACTCGAAGATGATATTAACAATTATAAATAAAATTACTACAACAAATGCCAATGGGATTAAGGGACACATGCTACACACATGATTCTTTATGTGTATCCAATCTTGGTCTCAAAATCCAGTAGAGAAAATGATTTATATTTTTCATTATTATATGTCCTCCCCCGCTAAAAATAATGACTTGATGTTAGTTGTGTTTCATTCATGGAGTAAAGTGCCAAAATGTAATAGTTGTATTATGGCTTTCCCATGTGTACCATAATAAGGTGGGGTAGTACTAGTCATAATCATCTCATTGGTCAACAATAACCAATAACTATATCTTCAATAACCATAACCATATCTTCAATAATAAAATTAAAGTGGATTGTACTAAGGTAGATGATTAATAAATAATAAAAATTAAGTGGATTGTACTAGGGGAGGAAATCAGTCATAAACTAAAATGTAATAAAATTAAAGTTCATTGTATTAAGTGGCAGGTTGATAACAAAACAAAATGTATTAGAAGAAGAGAAAAGATAAAATTAAATTGGATTATATCAAGGGAAGGAATTTGTAATAAAATAAAATGCGTCTTATAAAAGAAATGTATATGGAATATGAAACAAAGTTATAATTCATCGAAATGCATATGGAATATGAAATAAAGTTATAATGATGAGTGTTATTTTTTTATAATTTATACAGGTGTTTAAAAGAAAATATATGATAAATTTATATGATGCAAACATGTTTAATATGTTGTTGGTGGTTCACCATACTCCATAATTTCATACTTTGTTTTCAGATATTTTCTAAGAAATTTATAATTTATTTACTTAGGTATTAATATATTTCATCAACCCTTTATGATATTTTAAGTTTTGGTGAACTAGAGCATTAACAAATATGAACTACTTTGCGTAGCTTCACTATTCTTTGATATCTAGCTTACTATCAATCCATTACATGTGTTTGGTCCAAATAATATTAGCTTATTCTTTATATTAACATGTGATTCAACTGGTCACTTCAAAGACAATTTGTTTGTGCATATTAGCAATATTTTATAGCTCAAAAGACTTGGTGAAATTAGATTAATTAAAAGCATGCCCTAATTAACCTGATTCTAAAGATCTAATATATAATTACAACCAAATAAGCTGAATAAAATCAATTATATTTATTAATACATTTTCAGTATTCATATATATATACTAAAAATCAAAGATCTAATTATCTCTAAACATTCTACTATAAAATAAAATTAGATATTATTTTATATATATATATATTTATATTATATATTATATATATATATATATAACATTCTACTTAAAATGAATAATACAAACATTTTACCTAAACTAAATAATTAGATATTATCTTTATATATATATATATATGATATGAAAACTCAAAAGCTAAAAGAAGTTGTGCTAAAAGAAGCAAAATAATTGGACATGAAGGTAAGAGGGCTCACGAAAGAACGATGGAGATCCTGAAGTGCGACAGCGATGGAGAGTACGGGTGACTGCACGTGGAGCCATATCACTGCAGTAGGTGGCAGGCACCGGACCGACCACGTAGGTTGGTATCTGGGCTGCAGTTTTCGCCTTATCCCAGTTCTTCTAGCCTGTTGCGATTTTACCGCGGTTTACTGTATAGGGTTTACCTGAGCCACGACCTTTCGTTTAGGGCTGCCTCCCCTGTTTCCACCTTTCTCTATCGGTTACAGGCAGCTAGTGATAACGTTTCCCGACAACTATGGACCTCGAGTTGGTAGATTACTTGGAGGATCCCCTATCGGAAGGCTCTGTTTGGACTACCGCATTCAACGAGGGCTAACTGCACTCCATTCACCTGTGAATTAAACGTGACCATCGCCGACCTGCCTCCGATCTCAGGGCCGTTTGGTTGTCCGATCATCCTATCGGACGTTCCGCCTACCTGGCCGTCCCTCTCCTCCCCGCTGGTCTCCCCGTCCTCGTTAAGGTTCACTTTTGGCTACCTAAACCCCAACCCCCCGGAGTCATGGACTGACCCTCCCTACATCCCCCTCTTTGGTGGTCCTTCCTCTATACCTCTCACGTTAGGCCCATTGCCTCCGGCTTCGCCGTATCAGTTTCACGATCCCGTCCCTCCCCCTGATAATCCCATCTTCCCTCCATATCCCTCAGACGCCCCATTACTGCCCCCCCTCCCAAGCTCTGAGGTGAACACTTCCCTTGGGGTTAATTCGGACGCAAGGGCGACACCACCCGAGGAGGCGAGACCTTGGAAGAAGGTGAAGTGTTTTAGATCGAAGACCGATGATGCCATCCTTCGGTTGGAAGAAGACATTCAGTTGGCGGAATCCATGTATATAATGGATCGAGTCTTAGTTGGAAGGATTCGAGGCATGAATTACTCAGCGGAAAGACTTAAAACGTGGGTATTTGAGGTTTGGGGCCATAGACTCGCTGATCTTCCCACCGTACAAACATTCATGCGGGGATGGTTTGCCTTCAGGTTTGCGCGGCCGAATCACACCAACTGGGTGCTGTCCTCCTACTGGCATTTTGATAACACCCCAGTTCACCTGAAGAGATGGTCGCCGCTTTTTGATCTGGAATCGGAATAGCTTGGGATCAGACATATTTGGGCAAGGCTTCCTGGGCTTCCTCCACATTTTTGGTCAGAAGAAATATTCAAGCGAATTGGGAACGCACTCGGCTCGTACATGGGTTCAGATAAGTCCTACCTTGTCATGGGGAAGATGTCCTATGCTCGAATCTTGGTGCACATGGATACTCGTGGGGTCTGCAAGAATACATCACCATACAGTGGAGGAATCTTACTAGGAAGTAGGTTCTGGACTATGAGGGCGTGCCCTATAGATGCCGGCGCTGTCATAATGTCGGACATGTATTTAGAGACTGCCCCCTCAACCTAACAGGGGCCAGAGACAAAAGGATAATGAGCATCATTTCCAGGCTCCCCCGGTGCCCTCCTCGGAAGAGCAGCCAATGGAGGAACAACCGACACATGATGGGGCCGAGAGAATTGATGCTGCTGAACCTGGTCCTAGCAAGAAGCGGGGGAAAACTCCACCCAGGTCACCCTCTCCGCTGTTGACGTGAGCTCGGGCAGCTTCAGGGGCGGCTCTCACCACGGGTATGACTCCCTCAATCTCTCACTCTGTTAAATCTGCTTCTGATATTTTTATGTCTTCTACATTGCATTCACTTGGTCCTCCCTCCCCAGTGGTAGATCTAGTGCATCCCCCCTTCCCTCCTGTGTCCATTGCTCCCCCCCCTTCCCCCCCATTTCATCCCCTCCCCTATTGACACTGCCCCATGGTGGTCTCCCCCTCCGCGGGCTCTCCTCCCCTGCCCTCCCTCCCGGGATCCCTTCCCCTCTCCCCCCCTGAGGCACTCTCCCTATAAGGACCACCGTTACCTGACGCGATCCAAATTTCACTCGCTTGGCAGGACGCGGTTGGCTTTGGGCCTATCTCTTTCCCCTATCTCCCTAAGCTCCCCCGTGGGTGGCCCTCCCACCTTTCAAAGGCTAGGCATCGGCGGGAGCAGAGATAGTTTCTGGTAGACAATCACAAATTCCTTGGGGTCTTAGAGAAGAAGGTGCCCCATCCCCTCTCCCTCCATGAAGATCTTGTCCTTCAACTGTAGAGGGCTGGCTAGCCCGGGGAAAAAACTAGCCATGAGATGCCTGCTATTTTACAAGAAACTCTTGGACCTTATAGCCTCATCTCACCCCTCTTGGAATCTTGGTTCCCCTGTTGGACTTTCTTTTCACTGGACGCGATAGGTCGCTCAGGGTGTGTATCTGTAGGTTTTTGCAACTGCTTAATGTCTGGGGGGGGGTTGGATATCTAGGTATCGACATCTTCTCGTCAGCCCTGGAGTCCAATATAAGGCTTATTAACATCTATGGGCCCTGCCGGGACTGGGAGGTCTACTGGCGGAAACTGATCTCCTCCACTTCCTTCCAAGAAGACCATATCATCCTCGAAGGCGACCTAAATTTCTCGATGGGATTTGTGGAGTCTTGGGGACCTAATGCTCAGGTGGATCCTCTATCGGTATTCTTTGAAGATTTGCTGGATTCCCATAACCTTATAGACATCCCCTCGGCTAAAATCCAACCTACTTGGAGGAACAATAGAACTGGAGCGGCTAGTCTGGCTAGGCGTTTGGATCGCTTCCTGGTCAGAGAAGCCTTAGTCAACTGAGGCTTTCAGGTCAGGCAGTGGATAGGCTGGGGAGGAGGCTCTGACCATAGGCCAATCTATTTGGAGCTGACGACGGCCCATAACAAGCCCAAAGACCCCTTTAAATTCAACTCTACATGGCTAAAGGATGTAGGCTGCATGAAAGCAGTCAGTGATTATTGGAAGGCCCACCCAGTGGTTTCAGAAGGACTCATCACAGAAGGATTTGCCCGTAACATGTGTGAGTTGAAGAAAATCTCTATAGAATGGGCAAGGAGGAAAAAGGAGTAGGACGAGTAAATACTCAAATCAGCTGAGGAAGGAATCACTAAAATGGAGGAGGATTCGGAGGGGATTCTTACCTTGCAAGAACAAAAGGATAAGCTGGTTGATCTACTCCACAAAAGGGCTCAAATTTTGAAAGAAAGGGAAGAGTGCTGGAGACTCCGCAGTCGAGCTATTTGGCTCAAAGAGGGAGATGACAACACTAAGTTTTTTCATAGACATGCTAATGGGAGAAAGACGATTAATACCATCTGGGAGCTCAATAAGGAGGATGGAACTACAATTAACACTTTCCGAGGGCTTGCATCTTTAGCTGTTGCACACTTCAAGAAGATATACAAGGAGCCCCCTCATGCCACAATGGCGGAGATCTTGCGCATTTTCCCAGATTTGTGGACGAGGAAGCAGGGCTGGATCTGACAAAGGAAGTTAGCATGGGACAACTGGAAGCAACCCTTAAATGGTTGAAAAAAGATAAGAGCCCTGGACCATATGGTTGGACCGTAGAGTTTTACCCTGCTTTCTTCAACATTCTGGGAGCTAACCTTCTGAAATTGTTGAAGAATGCAAGCAGAGTGGTAGAATGTGGGATAGTTTCAACTCCACTTTTATTGCCCTCATTCGCAAAGTAGATAAACCCACTTCTTTTGACGACTCCCGCCCCATCTCCCTATGCAACTGCATCTATAAGATCATTGCTAAAATCATAGCTAACCACCTCAAGCCTATTCTCTCAGCTCACATCTCCTCGGAGTAGTTTACCTTCCTCCAGAACCGACAAAGCTGTTGGAACTGCACAATAACTCCTTCATTTTGTATAGACTCGGAAACTAAAAGGCATGATCCTGAAGATTGACCTCTCCAAAGCCTTTGACAGGGTCAACTGGCTTTACCTTCGTATGTTGCTGACCCACTTGGGATTCCCGTATTCCTTCATCTAATGGATCTTTTGCTGCATATCGAATGTATCCTTTAGTGTGCTGATAAATGGCTCTGCCTCCCCTTTTTTCCATGCGAAAAGAGGATTGAGGCAAGGATGCCCTCTTTCTCCTCTACTCTTTTTGCTCATCATGGAAGGCCTCAACCGACTTATTGGAGAAGAATGCAGATCGGGACGTATCAGGGGTATCAAAATCATAGACGATTGTACCCTCTCCCACTTATTGTTTGTAGATGATGTATTGATCCTCCTTAATGGGGGCATTGGGGACTCTACTGCTTTTCACCGAGCCCTTGGTATCTTCCTTAAGGCCACTGGCATGGTTATAAATGAAGCGAAATCCACTATAACTGCCACTAGATGCTCCCATCATGAGGTTCAATTTGCTCTCAGAAGATTTTCTTTTGTCGTAGTCCAACTGGAAGATGGACTCAAATACCTGGGTTATAGGCTCAAACCCATTGGATACAAGATACAATATTGGACATGGCTAATATCGAAGGTGGAGAAGAGGCTCAATATTTGGTACCATAAATATCTATCCAGGGTAGGATGGCTGGTACTCATTAAGGCAGTCTTAGAAGCTACCCCGGTTTACTGGATGACTCTAGCATGGATTCCTAGAGGTATACTATCGCGCCTACAAAACCTTTATTGTAGGTTCTTGTGGAAAGGGAACCAACCGGGAGAATATTTGCATGGACGAGCTGGGATTCTTTAGCATTACCAAAGAGCTGGGGAGGATGGGGCATCAAGAGGCTGGACTCCTTCTCTCAAGCATTGGCTGCCAAGTTAGGGTGGCAATTGCTAAACAACAACAACCTTTGGACGAAGGTAGCAGTATCTAAATATATCCATCTTGTAAGTGTCCTCGACTGGATTAGACAAGACATTAGGCATAATAACATATCTATTATCTGGAAGGGCGTCAACAACATGAAGGAGCTCATTCGCAGTGGATTGACATGGAGAATTAGATCCGGTCCAAGATACAGATATGTATCGACCCCTGGGTGGGCTGTGGAAACGCTCACACTCTCTCGAATGACCTGCGAGGACACCTTCAAGCCATTGGTATTATGCATATTAATCAGATTGCAGATGGGGCTCACTCCACCATCTTACAACAAGCATGGAAACCTGCTATCGAACTGAATATTCCTGGACACTGGCGACAGGAATGGAACAACTATACAAATGCTTTGATGGAGGACCACATCAGAATTACAGACGGGGAGGATGAGCTAATCTGGACACATGCAAAACATGGAACATACTCCCCCAAGGTAGGCTACCAGGTTCTGATGGAAAGACACAAGCCACCGGATCTGGCCCCGTGGTGGAAACAACTATGAAAGTTGAAGGCGCCCCCCCGGACAAAGTTGCTCATGTGGTCAATCCTTCGAAAAAAAGTCTCAACCGGGGCTAACTTGATGAGAAGATCCTTTGCTGGGCCGTTCTAGTGCCACCTCTGTAAAAGTGATAATGAGGATACTGAGCACCTCTTCCTACATTGCCCGCTCACTCAAGAGCTTTGGAACGACTTCCTACTTTTGATCTCATCGGGTTTGAAATGGCAGGGTCCTTATCTCTCAGATGCTTGGAATGCGTGGTGCACTTGCAACTCAACCAAACTAAAAAACGTCCCACTTCTTATTAGCTGGGCCATCTGGATTGCTAGAAATCAAGCCATATTTCTACAAAGACCTCTCCACTGGCCTTCCATCACTTCAAGGCTATTAGTGATTACAATTCCATCCCCGATGAGGAGGATCACCCGAACCAAAGGATTGTTACCCCTGAAACCATTGATCAATCCCACCCTTGGGCTTATTTTGACGGTTCAGCGCAGGAGACGGGCTATGGGGGAGGGGCAATACTTCATTTATCTGATTTCCATGTTTTCAAAATTCAAATGGGTCTGAGAAGGGGAACAAACAATTTTGCTGAACTCGTTTCGGCAAAAAACATCATATTATTTGCATTATCCAAAAAGTATCATCAATTACAACTATTTGGAGATTCTCAAATTATTTGTAACTGGTTGAACAAATCTGCACACTGCAATTCATACACCCTTCTACATATTTTGGATGAAGCACACAGACTCATATCACAATTTGATATCTTCTCTTGTCGTCACATTTACAGGGAACGTAACTCAGCCGCCGACAGCTTATCCAAGGAGGCGACACTCAGGGACGACACAAACTGGTTAATCATGGAGGAAAGAGATGGTAGCAGCTATCAGTATTATCACAGGCCGTTCATAGAGCTTGAAATATGAAAGCTCAACATAAATGAAAATTTTGTATTTTTGCCTTTTTGTTATTTGGACAGTCGTCGATAGTCATATGTAAATATCCACTGCTTATATTTTCATTAGCACAGAGAGTTACAGACTTCTCTGCGAAGAGTAGCACTTATATTTATAGACTCTGTATGTTTATTCCAAAGGCCTTAAATGGTGAACACCGTTTTGACTAGGCATGAAGGACAGGCTATCCCTGAAATATTGTATATGCAATGCATCTGCAAAATGTAGTTTCTTTATTAATAAAAGAAGTGCGACTTTTTCCATGGGAAAAAAATATATATATATTCATTTAAATTAATTTTTATTTTATTTTATTTTATTTATATTAAGAATTATAATATTATTTTTATTCTTTTCGGTTGAGGAGAATTAATAATTTGTTCAAATAACTTGAATTAAATTAAGAATCAAATTCACTATAATCTAAAAATATACAAGGACAATCTTACACGTAACCCTACAAAGTAAACAATCTAAATTTCACAAAGTATATATTTTAGGCGGTTTGTGATGTTATAAAGCTTAGGTGGCTTGTGATGTTATAGAGCTTTGTACCTAACTCCCTACTTTATTGTAATGTAAGGACAATCTTACTTGTAAGAATATAAAGTAAACCCTATAAAATTCAAAAAGTTTAGGTAGTTGGTGATGTTATAAAGCTTTATACCCACTACTTATAAAGTTCCCACTCCCACTGCTCAACGAAGTTTTTATATCATTGTAAGTTCCCCCACCCAATTATGTTCAAGTTTGTGTTGCTTTACCTACTTTAAAGTACATTTTACCTAAGCTTTAGGTTTCCTCTACCATAATAATCTGGTGTGTAATAATGGGCAGATGATTGCATATTTACAATCACTTGCTTATTTACAATTACTTGATTGATAAGCTACTAATCCCACAAATAACATATGAGAAAAGAGCATGTTACACTTGGGAAAGAAATTCACCAACCACAAAAAAAAAAAGTACAGGATGGTTTTGGTATAATGTGATATGTGTTATAGTATTGTATAAGTTGTTGGTTAGTAATGAAATATTATTTTTTTATTTAGTTTTAAATTTTATGGAAAGATATTTTTAGCTCGTTGTAATAAGGGTTAAGGAATAGGCTCCCTCATTTTTATGGAGTTCTCATTCTTGATAAGTCATAAATTCCTGGTATATTATCTTATGGGCTATTAGACATACTCTTGGTGTTATAGTAGTAGTCGTTAGGTTTGATCTCGAGGTTCAAGGAAGAGGCTCTCCCACCCTCATGGAGTCTCAACTCTTGCTAGGCCAAAAATTCCCAGTATATCTAGCTTATGGGCTATTCGATATACTATTGGTGTTATAGTGATAGCTATTAGGTTTAATCTTGAGCATCACCTAAATTACTCCAACAGGTTATCGATTCACCATAGTTGAAAAAAAAAATGTTTTTTTTTTTGTTAGGTTATGTGAGTCCTGAGATCACTAGCACGCTTAACATGTGGCTTGAGTACTCACGACTCAGGGACATTTGAATCGTCAAAATCATCCGGGAATCGCACCCAGCCTGGGCCATCAAGATTTTTTCCCATGGAGTTTCAAACCAGTGACCTTAACAGCGTGAAATGTCTTAACTGAACACTCTTTCGCCCTCTACACTATACTTCATGGGCGAAAAAATTGTTTATTGATTATAGTTTAGAACATATTTTACATTCAATCAAATTTTAATAAAATATTATTTTAGAATAATATTTGTTATTATTATATATAATAAATAATAATTTCTATATATTTTATTTATTATTATTCATAAATAAATAAACGAATTATATTATTTTAATTTTAATTTATTTATATGAGGGATAATTGATAGACTACAAAGGTTAAGATTAATAAAATATGTTATATTTGTTATATACATAATAATAATAAATATATGAATTATTCTATAGTATATATATTATATACTATAATATAATAATTAATTAAATTTATATTTTAATTAATTTTTATCAATTAATTATTATTTATTTACGTTATTTAATGATTGACCTTCAATACTTTTTAGTTCATTTAATTTGATCGTACAGTTTACAATAAAGATAATTTTTTAACAAACAATTATATATATTTTTTTCTGGATTTCTATGGATAGGATTTCTTTTATTATAGATAATTGAATGTAATGTTTTTGTTTTAAAGAAAAATTCATTAGAAAATTTAAAGGATGCTATTATATATTGATGGATGATATTTTTATGAAACATGTTGGTGCTAAATTATTTGTTTAATTTAGTATGATTTGAAATAAATTATTATTGGCATGAAACTAGCTAAATATTTTATAATATGGGTGACAAATAATTAAACTAACCTCTTGGGTTATAATTGTTTATAATGTTATGTAAACAATGTCTTTTATTTAGAGTCTCAATCAAGTTTGAAGACCCTAACAAATGTTTATATTATGAATTTTTCGCTATAGTAATATAAGTTCTCTTTCAAGAGTGGTGGGTATGGTTGAGGAAGTGGGGGATCATTTATAACCTTAAACAAAACAAAGAAATTGAATATGTTTAGGAGATAATTGTTGCCACAAACAATGAGGTAGAGGCTCTAACAACACTACAAGGGCTATCCATCCTCCCATATAGAAGAATTCATGAAATGATGATAATTGTCAACTCCATAATCATTATAAAGGAACTTCAACAATAGAAAATTCCACACAACCTGCAACTCTTTAAGCTTTCTCAATGAGTGCTTACCATGGAGAGAATTTTAATTCCCTAGAAAATTTCCATGTCTATCACTACCTCAACATGGAGATGGATATCTAATTTAATCAAGGAACTTGATTGGGAGAAGGGGTGGTGTGTAAAAGGAAGAGGGCATAACTAATACCTTTATATGCACCCATCACCCCAATTAAATTAAGGGAAGAAGATATGGGTATCAACACATGTCATATCATGTGCATTCAAGTGAGAAGAATAACTATTATTCATAACCTAGATTATTCATTCCACCCTTCATATACACAGAGTTATTTATGAGAAATATGTGAATATTTCAAAACTAAAATCCTATTGTAGCAACTGGAATTAATTCTTCTAATTTTTAATTAATTTAGCATTTTATTTGCTAAGGAAAATACCAAATTAATCACATCGCAACCTTCACAAATAAAATTGCATAAATAAATAGCGATGAAAACTAAGAAAATACTAGCACACACACAATAAAATTTTGACACAGTTATTTTTGGACAAATGTCCTCGAAAAAACCCAATGCAAGAAAACCAGTACAATAGTTGAGGGTTTTTATTATTATGCAGCAGTGAATTCTGATTGCAATGTATGGATGTCCAACTGACAATCCAAACAGCAAGAAAATCTAGGGAAAACTATCTAAGGGAATTAACCTTCTTCCACATGTAACCGCGACACAAATTCCCTTCATAAACTCGTCCTCCTAAATCCTCTGTGTTAACCTTTGTGCTGGTTCTGCGCAGACCCTATGACGTTTAAGCTTGGAACTACCTATAATGAAGTTGGTATTCCTGTCTCTACTGAGTAAATTGATTCTCTGGCCCTCCGGAATACTTTCTTGGCCTCTGAAAACTGAATCGATTTTTCCTCCAGTAAAATCGAGTTTCTCTTATGAAGAAATCGTGCAACTTTGGTGTTGCATCCATGTTGCTGCTAACAATGTTATATTGCTGCCAACTCTACATCTGTATTGCAACTCCCTCTCATATGTTGTTGCTCCATCTGCAACTACTACAACTGAGAAGCATCCAAAATACTGAATCAATTGTGTTCAGTATGATGCATCTGTCTCCCGAGTCTCTGACTATTACTAGCCTTTGCACTATCATTGAAGAATATGCGTTGTTGTTAACTCTGCACTGAGCTCCTCAGCATCTGATT
>APFE030015337.1:22516-35620 GCA_000404065.3 Pinus taeda | reverse complement strand
AGAAGATCTACAAGTGGGTATGTGTTTAACCTATTTGGAGGTGCAGTTAGTTGGATGAGTAAGAAACAATTTGTAGTGGCACTATCAACTATAGAGGAAGAATACATCGCAGTCACTCATGCAAAGAAGGAAGTAGTTTGGTTGCAGATATTGTGTTCAAGTACGGGGTTAGTACAAGGATCTATAAGGATAGACTGTGACAACCAAAGTGCACTTTTCTTGGCAAAGAACCATGCTTATCATTCAAAGACAAAACACATTGATGTTCAATATCACTTTGTGAGGGATACGATAGAAGACAAAAAGGTGTTGCTGGTAAAGGTGGACACTTTGAAGAATACAGCAGATGCATTTTCAAAATATTTGAGCTTTGAGAAGTTCTCTTGGTGTAGAGAAACAATGGGCATTGCAGGGCTGGATAAATGACTAAGCTCTCCTATGGAAAGAAAACAACAAGTGGGAGAATGTTGGGTTGTGTTATATTATTCCCAGATAGTGAACTGAGGGTTAGAGGGGGGGTGAAGCACACCCTTCATTGCATCGATTACGCAACGGGAGGGTCATGGGGGGGGGTGGCAGGCCCCTCTTATCTGATGGGTTTGATTGGGGCGAGTAGTCCCCCTCTGCAGGGTCCAGGGCAATGCCCCGGGGAAATGTTTTTTTTGACCCTATATTATGTTGGGCAGACCTACCTGTGGTTTTGTGCATGGTTTTCCACATGGTTTTGGATGCAATGTTTTTCGGCCCATGGCTTTGGACGCGATGGCTTTCAGTCCATGGTATTGGATGCTTCGACATGTATAGATATGTATTGTAACATTGAAAGGAATATAATGAAAAATCAAGTTGGTAGTCCTGTTTTTGGTATCCAGGGGAAATCTCTGTGTATATGTGTTTTATGTGTTATTCTCTCACATTTTTTGTTTTCTGTGTTTTAAAATTCATATGCAAGTAATTTCTATACAGGGTTAAAACCTACAGCAAGGAGTGGCTCAAGTGTCCCCCTACTGGGCCTAGTGATGTACAATGTAAATGTAGGTTTTAACCCCGTACAAAAATTACCTGCATACAAATTCTAAAAACAGAAAATAAACAATGGCAAGAGCATAACACATAAAACAAATATACACAGAGATTTTCCCCTAGATCCCAAAACTGGGACTACCAGATTGATTTTTCATTATGTTCCTTTCAATGTTACAATACATATATATACATATATACATGCTGAAGCATCCAATACCATGGATTGAAAACCATCGTGCCCAAAATCATTTGCAAAAACCATGCACAAAACCATAGGTAGGTTCACAGGCCTAATATAGGGTCCAAAAAAAAATTCTTCGGGCATTTCCCCAGACCCCATAGAGGGGGCCTACCACCCCCCTCAAACCCATCATACCAGGGCAGATGTCGCCCCCCCACCCGCAATCTCCCACTTGTTTTTTTCTTTCCGCAAGAGAGATTACTTATATATCCAACCCTACAATGCCCATTTTTTCTCCACACCAAGAGAACTTCATAGAGCTCACAGATTTTGTCAATGCATTTGCAATATTCTTCAAAGTGTCCACCTTTACCAGCAACACCTTTTTTTCCTCTATCATATCCCTCACAAAGTGATACTGAACATCAATGTGCTTTTTCTTTGAATGGTAAGAAGGGTTCTTTGCCAAGAAAACTGTACTTTGGCTGTCATAGTCTATTCTTATAGCTCCCTGTACTAACCCCATACTTGAACACAATCTCTGCAACCAAACTACTTCCTTGCTTGCATGAGTGGCTGCCATGTATTCTGCCTGTATAGTTGATAGTGCCACTACAGATTGTTTCTTAATCATCCAACTCACTGCACCTCCAAATAGGTTAAAAACATACGCACTTGTAGATCTTATCTAATCCAAATCTCCAACCCAGTCTGCATCAACAAAGCTACGGATATCCAAAAATATATCCAATCCTATAGCACAAACCATAATCACTAATGCCACGCAAATACCTGAAAACCCGCTTCACTGTTGTCCAATGCTCCTTCCCTTGTTTGACACAAACCTGCTCAATACTCCCACTGCATGTGCAATATCTGGTCTAGTACATACCATTGCACACATCAGGCTACTGACTGCACTTGCATATGGAACATGGGGCATGTCCTCTTCCTCTTCTTGTGTCTTGGGATATTGTTCAAAAAATAAATTTATACCTACAGGAATAAGAACCTTCACCAGTTTACTATCCTCGATATTAAACCTTTGCAGTATTGTCTCAACATACTTCCTCTGGTTTAACCAGAGCTTCCTCTTTGTGTGATCTCTTTTAATTTCCATGCCCAAAATACAGTTTGCAGAACCAAGATCTTTCATGTTGAATTTGGAGGACAATTGGGTCTTCAAATCTTGGATAATTTCTTTATAATTTCCAACCAACAACATATCATCCACATACAAGACCAGATAAATAACATGGTGACCAATTAATCTAAAATACACATAGTGATCTGCTTTGCTTTTGGTGAAGCCAAGTCCCCATATAAATGTATCAAATTTCTGATACCACATCCTTGGTGATTTTTTTAAGCCATATAGAGACTTTTTTAACTTGCATACCAGTTCTTTCTTACCCTTCACCGCAAAGCCTTCAGGTTGCTTCATGTATATCTCTTCTTCCAGATCCCCGTGAAGAAATGTTGTCTTAACATCGATCTGTTCTACCTCAAAATCAAAAGCAGTAGCAACAGATAAAAGTAATCTAATAGAAGTTACCTTGGAAACAGGAGAAAAAATATCACCAAAATCAATTCCTAACCCCTGGGAATAACCTTTTTCTACCAACCAAGATTTGTATTTATCCACATTTCCTTCTCCATTCATCTTCTTCTTGAACACCCATTTGTTTCCAATGGATTTCCTCCAACCGGAAATTCCACCAGATCCCAAGCCTCATTCTTGTGCAAGTATGCCATTTCATCAACCATGGCCTCTTTCCAGAGTTTACCATCCTCTAAATCTACTGCTTCCTTCATAGATCTAGGATCATCATTAGTAATAGATAAAGCAAAATTTCATAGAAGTTAGATGGACTATACCTCTCTGGATGTCTTCTTTCTTGAAATTATCTTCTCACAACTGGAGTTTGTGGCTCTTCATCTTTTGATTCCTCTTCTGCTGTAGAGTTTGATTCTTCCTCCTTAAGTTGAAATTCATGTTTAATAACATCTTTCACCTCTCTGAACACCACATCTCAGCTATACACAACCTTCCTTGTTGCTGGGTTCCAAAGCTTATAACCCTTTAAACCATCCTTATACCTGATAAAGATGCACTTTTCAAATTTACTATCCAACTTTGTTCTTTTCTCCTCTGGAACATGTACATATGCATCACATCCAAATACCCTCAAATGTGAAAGAGACGGTTTCTTACTAGTCCATACCTCTTGTGGAGTCTTATCCTCCAATGCTAATGAAGGTGATCTGTTGACCAGGTAACATGTAGTCTCCACTGCCTCTGCCCCAAATTACTGTCCTAACTCGGCACCACTGACCATTCTTCTTGCCCTTTCCATCAATGTATTGTTCATTTTTTTTGTAACTCTATTTTGTTGAGGTGTGTATGGAGTAGTCTTTTGTCATGCTATACCACACTTCTTACAGAGCTCTTCAAATTCCTTCTTCCAAACTCTCCATAGTTATCAGTCCTCAACACCTTTATCTTCTTCTCTATCTGGTTTTCCACCAGAGACTTAAATCCTTTAAACTTGCCAAAGAATTCAGATTTCTTCTTGAGTAAATATATCCATGTATTCCTTGAGAATTCATCTATAAATGATAAATAGTACACAGACTTACCCAATGATGGAATCTTCATAGGTCCAAACACATCACTATGCACAAGCTCTAATATATGTTTCACCCTCTTATCACCAAAGGGGAAACTCACCCGATTCTTCTTCCCATATACATAATTTTCACAGAAATCAAAATTCAGAGAGCTATTAATCATACCTTTACTATGAAATATTCGAAGGCCCTTCTCTCCAATATGTCCAAACCTTTGATGCCATAGCATGGTCTTTTCTCAAGAGACCATTAGAATTTTTGCTCCACTTTGAGGAACCACATAACTATTGCATCCATCAACAACAATGCTAACTTGCATCTTTTATATAGTTCCAATCCAAACTCCTCACATCAATACCAGTGCTACCCAAACCATCTTGCAGGTATCTTTCTCGAACATTGTTTTTACACCTGCATCATATAGCTTGCTTACAGAAATTAGATTTCTAGCCAATTCAGGAATATGCAGAACACCCGGAAGTGTTCTAATCCTTCCACCTTGCAACTTCAACTTACTTTTTCATGACCAATGATTCTAGCCTTCCTATCATCCCATACAAATATATCACCACCATCATATTTCTCATACTCGTAGAAACATTCTCCATGGGGAGTGAAGTGAAAGGATTCACCTGAGTCAATGAATGATGCCTCATGATCTACACGTGTACTTGAAGAAGAATCCAAGTACACATCCCCACCTTCAACTGAGGTGGTTTTCACCTCTGCAGAAGGAGTATCATCAAATCCCTTTCCTTTGTGAGGAGCTTTAGATTTACAATCCCTTTTGTATTGCCCTTATTTTTTGCATTTCCAACACACCTTCACAAATTCTCCTAGAGATTTAGATCTCCCTCTAGATTTAGATCTCCCACTCAATGACTTATTTTTGTTTCTATTCTGGGACCGTCCTCGTACAAAAAAGGCATCACCATTATGGTTCTCTTTATTTTTCTGTCTCATCAGCTCTGTTAGCAAGGATGAGACTATTTCATCAAACTGCAAGGCAATTGCATTGCTACCTATTGCAATAACTAGACTATCCCACGAATCTGGTAGAGAACACAACAAACTAATGTACTTATCTTCATCTAAAATTTTAATATCAACAGACAATAACTAGCTTACCACAATATTAAATGCATTTAGATGCTCTATCATCGAGTCTCCATATTTCATCCTCAAGTTATATAGCATTTTCCGTATGAACAATTTATTCACGAGAGGTGTAGATTGGTACAAAGTCCCTAACTTGTCCCACAAAGCCTTCCTTGTAGCTTCCCCTGATACATTCAGCAACACTGAATCTGAGACACACAATCGTATTGTGCTCTTTGCCTTCTGATCCAACTTCTTACATTCTTCATCGGACACTCCCATTGGTTTAGTACCTGGATCTTTCGTGATCCACTGATATTTGTCCACAAATAGATCCTTCATCTTGAGTCTCCACAACTCAAAACTCTAACCATTAAATTTCTCGATCTCTATCTTTCAACTACTCACCATATTCCTTCACCACAAGAATCGATCCCACAGATCTCCCACTGAACAGGGTCTACCATGAGCCTAAGCGAAACCCCTCAGCAATAAAGGTGTCCCCTTGAAGGAAAAACAACTCTTATACCAAATGTAGGTTTTAAATACCATACATAAATTACCTTGATACGGATTCTAAAAGTAGAAAATAAATAATGGCGAGAACATAACACATAAAACAAATATACACAAATATTTTCCTCTAGGTCCCAAAACTTGGAATACCAGATTGATTTGTCATTATGTTCCTTTCAATGTTACAATACATATATATACATGCTGAAGCATCTAATACCATGGACCAAAAACCATCATGCCCAAAACCATGTGCGAAAACAATGCACAAACCCATAGGTAGGTTCGCCCACCTAATATTGTGTCCAAAAAAAACTTTCCTGGGGTGCTGGCCCAGACCCCATAGAGGGGGGCTACCACACCCCTCTAACCCCCTATGACCCCCCCGCTGCACATCGGCTAGTCGTGGAAAGAATATAACACAACCCAACTGTAAATATGTGTTTTGGAACGTTTTCTTAATAACAAAAGCATTTTTAGGCTAACACGTTCTTCATCCATGAACTATGGATGTTTGTAACACTATTCTGTGAACGTTTGTATTTTATATTTTCTTTCACATGTACTAAGATAGTTGAACTATTTCGGTTATTTCAGTGCTTACCTTATTGATAATGTGTTGTAATGGATGTTATTTTTGTCTCATTCTTGTGGACTATTCCATGGGATACTAGACAGATCTCTCCTTGCTTATCAGTTATAATGACCATCACATTCACTGTGGACTATTCTATTGGATGTTAGATAGATCTTCCCTTGTTCATTGGTTGTAATGACTATCACATCCGTTATATACTATTCTGCTGGATGTTAGAAAGGTCCTTCCAGTTCATGTGTGTCTCTTCCTGGTTGGTACTATTACCTCTCACTTAGAGGGTCACTTTCTCACTTTTTCTCCCCCCCTTTTTGCAGTAAGAGAACCTAGACATAGTTGTGTTGCACACTCACCAGACACACTCACCTTGATTTTTTAAGATACCATTGCATCACTCTCTTTTGCTGACAGCTAGAGCCAAGGAAAATATTTAAGGATTTAGAAATTGGGCCTTTATACTGGATAGAACTCCTACACCAAACAGTGTGAGGTTTGATTAGGACTTCGTATCAGGTAGATCTCCTTGGTTGACGAATTTCCAACACCATCAAAAGTATCCCAGGACACGAACATTATCTTTGGAACCTTCTCCTACTCATCATCAAGCCATCATCATGGAAATTCTCCCACCACCTGGTGCCAATGACACACACCACAACATACGATTCATTTCCTCGACTGTAGAAACCCTAATTCACATCGTCTTCTCATAATTTATCAGTGTTGAGACTGCTTCACCCACCATAAAAGTAGTATCACCCCTGACTATGAAAACCCATGCAATCTCCACACTATCAAAATCAATGGGTTCTACAACAGAAACCACAGAGTTGTTATCTTGTTTTTCAACTAGCACTGCTAGGTCCTAATCTCCTCCTCACGACCTCTCGCAACCTCTATTACCATTAGAAAATGTTTCTCACTCAAATGAAGATATTATGGAGGCCAAAATGGAACTAGAGTGTTCTTGGGATGTTATGCATCACCGCTCTTTCTTTTTACCTGGCAAAGCATTCTCACTAAAGCCACAATATTTTTGAAATAGAAACAAAGGAATTCCTACCACCAAGATAGGTATATCGGTTTAGAAATCCCATTCCTGCACCATATGCATTCAAGGAAGGGAATATGTCCAATATCTCACCTACAGTCAAGGTAGATATTTCCACCAAGCCCAGCATAATCGAATAAATCTCCCTGGTGGAAGCATGCTCCCCAAATGAAGTGGCTTCATACAAATCCCTCTTTCAAGAATATAGGGACATATTTGCATGGTCTTACTTAGAAATTCTAGGCATTAGTCCTACAATCATGGAGCACCACATCGACACATGGCCTGATACCTACCCTATTGGAAAAAAATAGTGTCAGCTCCACCCCTCCAAGAAAAGAGTTATTAAATAGGAAATCAACAAGCCTCATAACGTCGATTTCATCTATCCTATCACTTATGCATCTTTGGTTTCTAAACCCATACCTATCATGAAGAAAAAAGGAACCATTCAAGTTTGTACTGAATTCAAAGATCTAAACAAGTCATGTCCCAAAGACAATTATTCCACATCGTTCATTGATCAAGTAATCGATACATGTGTCAGACATTAAGCCTTATCCTTCATGGACAGATTCTCAAGGTATAACCAGATTCAAATGTGACATACCGATCAGTACAAAATAGTTCTTACGACCCCACGGGCTAGTTTCGTCTCATAGGTAATTCCCTTCAACCTTAAAAACGTTGGTTCCATCTTTCAGCGAGCCATGAACTACATCTTCCATCTCTTGGATCATCTAATACTAGCCTATTTGGAAGACCTTACAGTATGATCCAAAAAGTGCTCAGACCATTTAGAAGATCTTCGCCTGATTTTTCAAAGGTGTCAACAATATAACCTATGCTTGATACCTCTCAAGTGAGTCTTTTACTTCAATGCAGGATGACTGATGGGATTCATTATTTCCTAGCAAGGAATTAGATTCGACCCTACATCATCTTGTGTACCACCACCATAATAACAAACATTAACCACATGAGATACTTTCTCACTCATTGTATGATGAATCATAAGTATGCTCGATGGGTAGTTATTTTGCAGGAGTTTGACTTATAGTTTCCTTCCCCTAAAAGAAAGAAAGCTCATATCCTTGCAAAATTCATCATAGATCTCCCCACAGAATCCCAAGGGTCCCCTTCTCCTGTCAATGATTCTTTCCCAGACAAACACTTGTTCATGATATCTATGGACAACCCCTAGTACGATGATATCCTTCTCTTTCTTTGAACTTAAAATTTCAACCTCAGCTCACTCACAATGATCACAAGTGCATTCACCATCAAGACCCCTCGTTACCTTCTTATGGGGGATGTCCTCTACCATCAGGGCATCCACACCATTCTTCATCGATGCCTAACTATTGAGCAAGCTAAACAGGTCTTAAATGACTACCATAGTGAAGCTTGTGGCAACCACCTATCCAAGATACCCACTGCCCAAAATATCCTTCGCATAGGTTATTTTTGGCCCACTTTGTTTTGTGATTGTGTTCAAGCAGTCAAACAATGTGAACATTTCCAACGGTATGCTAAAAAAGCGTGAGCTCCACTAGCTCCCCTTCACCCAGTCACTATCGCAGGCCCTTTCTACAACTGGGGCATAGACTTCATGACCTGCAACCCTCAGTCTCAAGGCGGCCATAAATACATTATGGTGGTCATCTACTACTTTACCAAATGGGCAGAAGCCATGCCCACTTAAACTAACATTGCTGAAACCGTAGCATAGTTTTTCTTCAACCATGTCATCACACGGTTTGACGTTCCTAAGGAGTTGGTCTCACATCATGAAAAACACTTCAACAATGAGATCTTCCAAGAACTATCTGTTGATCTTTGTAGCATTAGATGTGTTCTAGCCATGAAATTTTTTAGAGAGGATAGAATACATGTATTCTCCAAAACCCAGAAATCGTTTATGGAAATTCGACCTAGAGATGACTTAATTAAAATAATTAACCCTTTTTCATGGTTCATAAGTGTAAGCTTAGAAAATTTGGTTAATTAAAGGGTATTAATTAATTCATTATGAGAATCTTCTAGAAGAATACATGGATCAATTTCTAGTTAATTTTAGCCATCAATTATGTCTTAATATTGGCCATTGGTCTCCAACAAAAGATTATAATAATTTGATGGGTAGATGGAGAATACACCAAGGCAGATACTTAGTTGCCTAAGTAGATCGATTTGCTTAGGGGCTAAATTTTGGCAAGAGAAAGTCGAGTTAGAGAGTGAGTTGCAGGTGGGAGAGAGAGGGAATCAGGAATATTCTGAGAGTGTAGGACAAATATGGAAGAGGCGACACAAAGGAGGGATGCAATTCATTAGCACAGAGGAGTGACACAGGCACTACACACTCACTGTGTAGGGGGTGACGTAGTGAGGTCAGCAAAAGGGTAGAAGGTCCTCTTTAGAGTCAGAAAATCTTTGTGGAGTGTGAGAAATTCGTGAATAAATTTCTCCCAGTGATTATTCCTCTATTTTGGCTATCCATATCTTGTACATAAATTATTGCTAAAGATTAATACAAGAAACCCTCATTTGCTACACCAGCTTTCCCACATTGGGTTTTTTCAGGGGACGATTGTCCAAAAATAATTGTGTCATTGTGGTTATATTTTTCCTTGCATTTATTCTCTGCAATATTTTATGTTGTGAAGGTTGTAGTAGATTTTATTTCGATGTTTACTCTGTAACATTGTAAATAGCTTGATTCAGAAATTAGCACGTAGGAGAAATGTAATGAGTTGTTGTAGTAGGAATTCGAGTAACTGAATTTTCACATTGTATCAGAGCACTAGTAAAGAAGGAAGAGGTTGGTTCCAGATAGAAGAAGAATTTTGAAAGCACTGTGTAGGCAGCAGTTTGAAACCCCAAAGAGGATGCGCAGTCCATTGGTTAGGTGGGGAAATTTTCATGGGAAATTAATTCTCTGAGTGAGTCAACAGAGAATAATATTTTCCAGATCGAGATTTCTCAAAGGCAGAGGGAGCAATGCAACAGTTTCCACATAGAGAAGGACATGTATTTTGCGGCTACAAATTCAATGTTGGAAAGGAAATTAGCACAAGGAATTATGGATAGTCAAGAAGTATTAGAATTATATTCCAGATTGGAAGATGAGTTTGCATGTCGATTAGGATCAGCATCAGTTGGTGTCTGATATATTGATAGCGTAGCTTCAACTCACATGACTGGAGTAAGGGAATACTTCTCAAGCTATCAAGACGCGAAAATGGACTTCCATATCACTATGGAAAAGAGAACGAAGTGTACTCGAGTAGGGAGAGGCACCATAGATTTTCAGATGGAGGTAGGAACCAAAACTAGTGTCGTGAATGTAATGCATGTACCAAGATTAGGTATGAACCTAATTTCAGTATCCCAGTTGCACGATAAGGGGTATAATGTATACTTTATGGGAAATAAAGTATATGTCAAGCATCCCATCTGGAAGAAGATGAGATAGATTGGAGCTAGAAACAACAAACTATATAGATTGTAGATCAAATCTCTAATGGCACTAATAGGCAGTGATAAAAATAGTAAGAAGGAGCTAAATGAACTATGGAATAGGACGATGGGACACTTGCACCATGGAGAACTCAGGATTCTCAGAGAGACTATAACATGAATTCTAACTCTCACCACTGAGCACGATGATCTGTGTCGAGGAGGTGTACTTGGGAAGTACGCAAAGGAAAAATTTCTTAGAAGTGACGACAGAGCCAATGGCGTGTTGGGATTGATACACTCAGATATTTGCAGCGCTACATCCACCAGATCTCTTAGCAGTGGTGAGTATTTCATCACCTTTATTGATGACCATTACAGAAAAACCCAGATGTACTTATTAAATACTAAGGATGAAGTCTTTGATCAGTTTCGAGAGTTAAGGGCTCTCATAGAAAACATCATAGGAAAAATATCAAGGTACTACATTCAGATAATGGTGGAGAATACACAGATAAAGACCTCATAGATTTATGCATAGATGAAGGTATCAAAGAGAGTGGAAAACTCCCTACAATCCACAAGCATAATGGAGTAGCAGAGCAGAAGAATAGAACTATAGTTAGGGCAGAAAAGGCCATGTTGTATGATCAGGACTTGCCTAGATTTCTATGGGTAGAAGCATGTAACATAGCCATATACATATAAAAAAGGACACCTCACAGAGCTTTGGGGAAGAAACCGCTAGAGGAATTCTTCACCGGGAATAAACCTAAGGTAAGTCATTTGAGGATATTTGGGAGTGTGGCCTATTGTCAAATTCTAAATGAGAAGGGACTTAAGTTGGATCAGACTGTAGAAAATAGGTATCTCGTAGGATATAGCGAGACCTCAAAGGCATACAAAATATACATTCCTGACAACAGGAAAATTGTAGTGAGGTAGGATATAAAATTCATGGAAGACATATATTTCAGAAAATATCGAGATATGCATGTAGGAGATCAGTCATCAGATGTTCCATCAGTCCAACAGTAGGAGGGACTGCATGTAGAACAAGCAAGGGGACAGTCACAGGATTTGAGTACAGTGACTAGTACCAACATCTCCTCAGTAGTAAGAGATCCAGGAAGTTTTCATAAGACAAAGAAACAAGAATAGGAGGAGGAATAGATTGAACCACCAATGGTAGGATCAGTACGGAAGTGCGTCAGACCTTGAAGGATGTAGAAGAGTTTGTTGAAGCTCCTAGAACCGACAAGAGGTAGTGCAGGCAACCTAACAGTTACCAGGCTTTAGTGGATGAGGTTGCAAAACCCTCCTGTTTTTAGGAAGCTGCACAACATCAGGTGTGGGTGGATGCCATGGTAGAAGAGTACATTTAAATCATGACAAATGATGTTTGGGAGGTGATGGCTAGACCAAAAGATAGATCAGTTATGGGTTCGAGATGGATCTACAAGATAAAGTACACTTCATATGGCAGTGTAGAGAAGAATAAGGCTAGGTACGTGGAAAAGGGGTATGCACAAAAAGAAGGAATATACCATGAGGAGGCCTTCATCCCATTTTCCATATATACCTCAATTAGATTCGCCATATCCCTACCAGTGCATATGTGTTGTAGTGGCTACAACCACCCTCCAAAATTTTGGCCTACACCAATTTTGGAGCCTCCGTTGAAGAGTTTCACTTGATGAATGCACACACCCAGGTTCACTCCGCGAGCTCGTGTGAGTCTTTACATTCACCTTGCTTGTTTATTGCACTCAAGTCTCTGCATGTTGATTTCTAAGTCATGCTTGCAACCATGTTTTGGTTATGCTCAAAGTTTTTGCTTCGAATGTGTTTGTTATCTTCACCATGAAGGCATCTGTCGCACTCACACATGGAGTCGCATTCACTATCATGCAAGCGTCATCTCGAGTTTGGCTCTCATCACTTGCACCATCGGTTAGTCATGTTGAACGTGTGTCCATATGGTTCAGTCATTTTGTCGTCAAGTCATCTAAGTGTGTGTTCATATGATCACTTATGCATCTTTCTACTGTTCACACACTTAGTCATTTTTGTTGAAGTTCCTATGACAAAACTCCTCACTAATAGCTATACCATCACCATACTTTTGACTCGATCGACTGTCAACATGAATAGCGCAGAAGCACCAAACTAGTTCCTTCAAGCAGTGTTGTCTGCAAGCAACTCAAGCAGCACTCATGCTAGCCACCTAGATAGTCGACTGACTGTTCATCTCAGAAATTGCAAAGTGCTCATGAGCAGGCCTCCCCTTTCCCATCAATCATCTCAGCTAAGAAATTGTTGAAAATGCAACAAGATGATGGAGCTTAGTGAAAAGAAGTCGCCTTCACTAAATGGTCCCACAGGTTACTTTTGGCGCAAAGTCTATTTTTAGACTATGTCTATTTTTAGACATATGGATCATGGTCTATGAGTTGCAGGATGCTATTTATGGATGATTGGTCATGTTGGTAAAAATAGATGGACCTCAATTTTTAGACATATGGGCGGAGTCTATTTTTAGACTGC
>APFE030015328.1:35614-45994 GCA_000404065.3 Pinus taeda | reverse complement strand
ATTTTCATAAAAAAATTATTATCTAATATTCTATATTCTATAAGATTAAAATCTACCATGCACACATCCACAGACTGGTTGCTTACGAATTGCACTACCGAAACGACAGCGGTTTTATTGGTAGTACCTCGACAGAGACAGGTCCTTTGGTTTCTGTTATTCATCAATTCATGAAGAACTCTTGTTTCCATTATCCACCGCCAATTGCTCTAACTGCTTGGCGAGTGCAACGAAACAGCTTCAAATTTATCCATATCATTATTCTCCACTTTATATGGAGAGATGCTTTGTCCTCCTGTCAAATCAATCATTTTCAAGTAATATTTCTCTTTATTTTTGTTATTTTTATGGGTAAGATAACTGTGTTAAATTTATCACTATAATTTTTTGAAAGTTAATTAAATATCATGATTTTGGGTGTTTAATTTTTTTTAGCTTACTGAATTCATTTTTAGTATTTATATAATGAGTGTTAAGTAAACTATTCAAAAATTATGACATTACTCAGTTACTTTTATTTTTTTATAAAATAGTTAAAGCAGCTAAATCCCAAAAAAATGATATCTAATGATTCAAATACTTCCACATTAAAAAATTTCTCCACATAATTCTAAATAATGTTTAATTTGTGTTTACAATACCAATTATTTCTCTAGTTAGATTGAATATATTATTTATTGATGGTAATACATTTTGTTTGGCGGGTAATCATTCAGAAAGATAGTAATACATTTTGTTTAACAGATAATTATTCAAAAAAATTATTGATGAAATTGGGGTTGGTAGAAGTGTGCTTTTATTTATAATTTTTCTACTGTTATTAATGTGAAAACTTATTAATGCTCAAGATTATTGGATTTAAGTAAATACATTATCTAGTCATAAACAATAGAGTTTTACTCATTAATAGATAAGAAAAAAATAAACAAATTTTAAGGTCTACTAAAAATAACCTGTAAAACAAATCACTTCTATAACCATATATCCTGCCCTATCACCTAAATATTATATCCTGCCCTATCAGCTAAATATTATTTAGTGGCTGAAAATAACCCTGCTGCTTGATTTGAATCTTTGAATCATAATCTGTGTAATATAGAGGTAAACACACACGTGCACGTTCTTTCTTTTTGCCTTGCTCGCTGATCTTTTCATTTCTGGCGAAAGTTAATACCATTAATGCTTGACTTTTGGATTTTGTGTAAACAGCCGGATGAAACGATCCAGCCTTCAATATCTCGTAAGATACATTGGTCTGTTATGGCGTTTGCTTCTCTAAGCGACATTGGTTGTGCATCCAAAGCAGAAGAATATGATAGTTTCATGGCTAACTAGAAACCATGCGATGACATTTCCAATGAACATGGAGAAAACTCAGTTGAAACTCAATGCCGAGCGCCATGCAAATCATGATTACATTCTATTGATTTGGGTTTTTCAATTATTTATCTGCATATTTTCACCACTTATGCTTTCAGGTATCATAAATTAAAATATTAAGACCTTGAAATTTCTCACAACAGAAAGAAAAGTCCTTCAAAGCTCAATAGCCCCTAACAATATTCATTAACTGTCCCTCGCAATTAACCACGGGATCGTAGAATAAAGGCAAGCGGGTTTAACTAAACTGATAGTAGTTGAAATTTTCAGGGCATTTACTAGCAGAGCAGCGTGGTGAAAAGTGTGAGCATGTCGTCAGCAGTAGTATGAGCAGAGCAGTGTGGGCAACAGATCGAGCAGTGAGTAGTGTGAGAGCACAAATTTTTTATGCCGCAGAAGTATCGAATATTGAGCAAGCAACAGTAAATGCATTCAAACATGACAAAGAAACCAAAAATTTCAGAACATGTGAAAACAAATGATTTAGGACAAGTGAAAAGCCAAAGCTAGAAGTGAGTTTGGGTCAATGCCAAACAATATCGGGGCATTTTAAAACGGAGAATAACTCGTTTAAAATGGGAGCAAACAAGAAAGAAACAATCTAAAAATAAAAGTAACCAAGCCCTTCGCAAAAAGCACTCAAAAAGTCTCTTCCACAAGCATGTGGCAACAAGAAGTACAAAGGAAAAGTCATTGATAATTCTGCCTTATATAGTCCCACATCCACACCTCTCACCTGGTCATCTGATCTTTATGTGAAAGAATTGTTAAATGCAAAACAAAGGTTGGAGGTTTTAGAAGCTAAAGGGCAGGAAAGAGATCATAAAATTCATATAATAACAGTTGAGGACAAGTGGCATTGCTACAGGAAGCTATGACAACGCATGAAGGTGGATGTGCAAAACATAATGAAATCTGTAGTAGAAAGCAATACAATTTTAAAAGAACAAGTGGCATTGCTACAAGAAGCTATGGCAATGCATGAAGGTGGATGTGCAAAACATAATGAAATCTGTAGTGGAAAGTACATAGGTGGGGAATGTGAAATCATCCCAGGTTAAAGGGAAAATGATTGTCCAAATAAACAACCATGAAAAGAACACAAGAGAATAAATGAAAGAATATTCCACCAAAGTTTCCAAAACTTGGGCTCAAGTTATTAGCAATTCTCCTAATAAGGAAGGAGAAACAAATATTCAGGTTGACAACATGCAAGATAGTGAAGGCAAGGAAAGACAAAATAGGACAACAAACATAATTATTAAAGGGGTGAAAGACTATGGGAAAAATGAACGTACTCTTGACTTTGCAGGAGACTTCTTGAAATACAAGTTGCTTTGGCAAGGAGAAATATGCCAAGCATGGAGGCTGGGTAAGTTTAACGGGGAGAGAGCCAGACCCATAAAAGTCATTATGCCTAGCTTGCATGATAAATATATTATTCTAAGCAAGAAACATCTCTTGAGGGGTTCTCGTTTTTTCCTAGAAGAAGATTTAACTATAAAACAACAGGAGGAAACAAGGGAGGAAATTTTAAAGGTTAGGGCAGCAAGAAATGAATGAAAGAGAGCATGGATTTATAGGCAAAGCTGTGATAACACAACTTGAACCTCCTTCTAGAACAGAGAAGCAAGATGGTAATAAGGAAGAGGCAACAAACTCTTCAACAGGAAATCAAAAAGCAAGGTCAGTATGGGAAAACAAGGACAAAGACTCAAATGCGAGTCTTGCATGTCAAAATAAATAACAACCAAGTCATACCCAGGTTTCCTTAATATTAGTTTGTTGGAACTGAAAAAGTTACCCATGGAGATGAGGACCTCGATTAGGGCCTATTGCGGAGAATAGAGACATAATTTGCCTCATAGAAACACGTGAGCATGAAGAGTGCAAGACACCTTTGTTTGAAGGATACTGGAAGATGGCAGTGTGGAATAAGGTAGAAGGGAATGGAAAAAGGCACGTGGGTATCATGGTTTTAGTAAAGGAGAAAGAAGGTCGTCTCATTCAGTTAGAAAAAGAAGACTCAAATAAGCAATTCATTTGATTTAAAATATCAGAAAATGGAAACCACATCAGAATTTTGACATGCTATTTTGCACCGCAGGTTTCAAAAATCTACAAAGATAGAGGGCTTGACCACAAAGATCCATTTGCAGCTTTAAAAGTGGATATTGCAACATATTCGTAGCTAAGTGAACTCCTTATAGTGGGTGATTTCAATGCTAGGACTGCAAGTGAGCAAGCTAGTATTCTTTGTTGTAAAGATGGTTGTGACTCTATTTGGGTTATAGAAGAAAGTAATCATCAGTGAAAAATAAATTCAGATGACCGGGGCTACAATCTCTTTGGTGAATAATTGCTTACTCTATGTGGAGCTTTTGATTTAGTCATTTGTAATGGCTTGAATAGATGGGCAAAGTCTGGTAATTTCACTTGCAATACTTACAATGGGGCAAGTGTGGTAGATTATGTAATTTTCTCGCATGGTTTGTATGAGAAAATGGAAGAAGTTTTACTTGGAGATTGGTGGTGGAATTTGAAATCAGATCACAAGCCAATTTATTTATGTTTCTCTTGGATTGGAAAGAAACGATTAGAGTCAAAAATTCAACATGTCCAACAAAATCTCCCACGCGACAGAATTCTTTTGAACCTAGAAAATTGTAATACCTTCAAAATGATGCTAGAGAGGCTCTTCAAGAAGGAGAAAATTACACTTCACAGCCTTCATAGTCATGAATTAACACATTTAATTCAATGTGCACTTGCAAAGTGCAAAAGAACAAAAATTAATAAGTCTGAAACAAATTGCTTTCCGATTAATACTAGGTTTGATGAGGAATGCAAAAAGGAAAGGAGAATATGGAAAGATTCAAACAAGGATAACATAACGCTCAAATCTTACAAGCAGTTATTAAGAAAGAAAAATGTCGATTTCATGGTTTCAAGGAGGGAAGAACTAATCTTCCTTGGGAAAAATAATCCCAATTTATTTTGGAATGAGCTCCAACCGAAAAAAATACAAATTGGAAATAATATTACAGCTTCTAAATGGTTTGACTATGCAAGACAACTCTATAGCCTTCAATATCTCTAGTGGATTCTATAGCCTTCAATATCCTAGATTCTATAGTGGATTCTATAGCCTTCAATATCCTAGATTCTATAGTGGATTCTATAGCCTTAAATATAGTGAATTATATAGCCTTCAATATCCTGGATTCTATATGCAAGACAACTAAACTGATAGTGGATTCTATAGCCTTCAATATCTCTTAAGATACATTGGTCTGTTACGGTGTTTTCTTCTCTAAGTGACATTGCTTGTGCATCCAAAGCAGAAGGGTACGATAATTTCATGGCTAACTAGAAACCAAGCGATGACATTTGAAATGAACATGGAGAAAACTCAGGTGAAACTCAGTGCCCAGTGCCCAATTCCATGCAAATCTTGATTACATTCTATTGATTTGGGTTTTTCAATTATTCATCTACATATTTTCACCACTTATGCTTTTTGGTCTCATAAATTAAAATATTCAGACCTTGAAATTTCTCAGAACAGAAAGAAAAGTCCTTTTGAAATCAATAGCACCTTATAATATTCATAACTCTCCCTCACAATTAACCACAGGATCGTAGAATAAATTCAAGTGGGTTTAACTAAACCGATAGTGGATTCTATAGCCTTCAAAGGGAAAAGCTGGCACAGAAGCGGAAAAATGCAGTTGAAATGTTTAGGGCATTTATGAGCGGAGCAATGTGGTGAACAGTGTGAGCATGTGGTCAGCAGTATGAGTAGAGTAGTGTGATCACTGTGGGCAGTAGTGAGAGCAGCGAGCAATGTGAGAGAAGGGAGTTTTTATGCAACAAAAGTATCGATCAACAAACAAGCAGAAGCAAAGGCATTCAAACATGACAAAAGAACCATAAATTTTAGAACATGTGGAGACAAATGATTTAGGACAAGTGAAAATTGCCTCATTCGCCAAAGCTAGGAAGTGGGTTTGGGTCAATGCCAAACAATATTTGGGCATTTTAAAACGAAGAATAGTCCATCTAAAATGGGAGCAAACAAAGAAGAAACGGTCTAAAAAGAAAATTAATCGAGTCCTTCACAAAAATCACTCAAACAAGTCTCCTCCATAAGCACGTGGCAACAAGAAGTCCAAAGGAAAAGTCATTGATGATTATGCTTTATATAGTCCCACGTCCACACCTCTCACCTGGTCATCTGATATTTATGTGAAAGAATTGTTAAATTCAAAACAAAGGTTGGAGGTTTTAGAAGCTAAAGGGCATGAAAGAGATCATAAAATTCATATAATAACGACTCAGAACAAGACATTAGCAGAAAGCAATAATATTTTAAAAGAACAAGTGGCATTGCTACAAGAAGCTCTCTTGATAGGGAAGATAGAATAGCAACGCATGAAGGCGAATGTGCAAAACATAAAGAAATCTGTAGTGAAAAGTATAGAGGTGGTGGATGTGAAATCATCCTAGGATAAAGGGAAAATGATTGCCCAAATAAACAACCATGAAGAGAACGCAAGAGAAGAAACGAAAGGAGATTCCACCAAAGTTTCCAAGACTTGTGCTCAAGTTATTAGAAATTCTAATTAATGAGGAAGGAAAAACAAATATTCACATTGACAACATGCAAGATAGTGAAGGCAAGGAAAGACAAAATAAGGCAACAAACATAATTATTAAACGGGTGAAAGACTATGGGAAAAATGAATGTATTCTTGACCTTGCAAGACACTACTTGAAAGACAAGTTGATATGGCAAGGAGAAATATGCCAAGCATGGACGGTGGGTAAGTTTAACGGGGAGAGAACTAGGCTCATAAAAGTCATTATGCCTAGCTTGCGAGATAAATATATCATTCTAAGCCAGAAACTTCTCTTGAGGGGTTTTTGTTTTTTCCTAGTAGAATATTTAACTGTAAAACAACAAGAGGAAACAAGGGAGGAAATTTTAAAGGTTAGGGTAGCAAGAGATGAAGGAAAGAGAGCATGGATTTATAAAGAGAAAGTTATGATAGCTCTATTTGGACCTCCTTTCAGATTAGAGCAGTAAGATGGTAATAAAGAAGAGGCAACAAACTCTTCAACAGGAAATCAGAAAGCAAGGTCAGTATGGGAAAACAGGGACAAAGACTCAAATGTGAGTCTTGCATGTCAAAATAAATAACAATCAAGTCATACCCAGGTTTCCTTAATATTAGTTTGTTGGAACTGCAGAGGTTACCCATGGAGATGACGACCTGGGTTAGGGCCTATTGCAGAAAATAGAGACATAATTTGCCTCATAGAAACACATGAGCATGAAGGGTGCAAGGCACCTTTGTTTGAAGGATACTGGAAGATGGCAGTGTGGAACAAGGCAGTAAGGAATGGCAAAGGGCACGAGGGTATCATGGTTTTAGTAAGGGAGAAAGAAGGTCGTCTCATTCAGTTAGAAAAAGAAGACTCAAATAAGCAATTCATTTGGTTTAAAATATCAGAAAATGGAAACCACATCAGAATTGTAGCATGCTATTTTCCGCCGCAGGTTTCAAAAATCTACAAAAGTAGAGGGCTTGACCACAAAGACCCATTAACAGCTTTAAAAATGGATATTGCAACATATTTTCAGCTAGGTGAAGTCCTTATAGTGGTTGATTTCAATGATAGGACTGCAAGTGAGCAAGCTAGCATTCTTTTTTGTAAAGATGATTATGACCCTATTTGGCTTATAGAAGAAAGTAATCATAAGTGGGAAATAATTTCAGAGGACAAGGGTTGCAATCTCTTTGGTGAAAAATTTCTTACTCTATGTGGAGCTTTTGATTTAGTCATTTGTAATGGCTTGACTAGATGAGCAAAGTCCTGTTATTTCACTTCCAATACTTACAATGGAGCAAGTGTGGTAGATTATGTAATTTAATCGCATGGTTTGTGTGAGAAAATGGAAGAAGTTTTGGTTCGAGATCAGTTGTGGGATTTAAAATCAAATCACAAGCCAATTTATTTATGTTTCTCTTGGATTGGAAAGAAACAATTACAGTCAAAAATTCAGCATGTCCAACAAAATCTCCCACAGGGCAGAATTCTTTTGAACCCAGAAAGTTGTAATACCTTCAAAATGACGCTAGAGAGGCTCTTTGAGAAGGAGAAAACTACAATTCACAACCTTCATAGTCATGAATTAACACATTTAATTCAATGTACACTTGCAAAGTGAAAAAGAACAAAAATTAAGAAGTATGAAACAAATTGCTTTCCGGTTAATGCTTGGTTTGACGAGGAATGCAAAAAGGCAAGGAGAATGTGGAAAGAGTCAAACAAGGATAACATAAAGCTCAAAGCTTACAAGCAATTATTAAGCAAGGACAAGGTTGATTTCATGGTTTCTAGGAGGGAAGAGCTAATCTTCCTTGGAAAAAATAATCCCAAATTATTTTGGAAGGAGCTCCAACCAAAAAAGATACAAATTGGAAATAATATTACAGCTTCTAAATGGTTTGACTATGCAAGACAACTCTATGAGAAGGTTCCCAAGGTTGACCCTCCCCACTTGGTCAACACTGATACTGAACTCTTCACAGTACAAGAGGTAGAGATGGGTATCAAGAAGTTGGGTGTTGGAAAAGCAAAAGACTTAGCTGAACTCCAAGCAGAATATCTAAAGTGGGGCTCAAATATTCTTGCACCTCACATTACAAAAATCTTCAACAACATCATACAACAAGGGCTCCCCACAGATTGGACAACTAGTCTATAAATACCTCTTTTCAAGAACGATGACATCAATAATCCCTCCAATTATAGGACCATCATGATAAACCCTTTGTTTGCAAAGTTATTTGGAAGCAGGCTAGAAAAAAAAACATTAGCAAGTGGGTAGAAGAAAGAGATAAGTGTGCTAAAGGGAAAGTAGGTTAGGTTTTGGACCTAAACATTCCACAGTTGATCATTACATAACATTAACGCACATCATTGAAAAAGTTTGGGAGAAAGGGGAAGAAGTCTTTTGTTTCGTTGTTGATTTCAGAAAACTGTTTGACTCGGTTCCTAGGGATAAATTTTGGCACATAATGGAGGAACTTGGGGTTCCTAAACATTTGAGAGCAGTTGTGCATAGGCTGTATGAAGAGGTGAAAGTCAAAATTAGAACTTCAGCAAGCATTTTTGAAAGTTTTAGAAGCGATACCGGGGTCAAGCAAGGTTGCCCACTGTCTCCTACCCTTTTTGGTTTATATATCGACAAGCTTGAAGAGTGGTTAAATTCGCAAGGGGGTGATGGTATTTATTTGTGCAAGTTTGTTATAAGGCTTCTTTTGTATGTAGATCACCTTATTCTAATTGCTAAATTGGCTCTTGGTTTGCAAGAGCACTTACTATCCCTTGAGCATTTTTGTAGAAGTGTGGGGATGTAAGTCAATATTATCAAAACGAAAGTAGTGGTCTTCTCTAAGAAAAGAAAACATAACCATAATAAAATTCTACCTTGAAGACAACATTCTGGAAGAAGTTGCGGATTACAAATACCTCGGAATTGACTTCAACAAAAATCTAAGTTGGAATGGTTGTAGAAAGAAAAGAACATTGGGGGGTTGGAAATCATTTTATGCTTTTCAAAATAGGTGTAGAGAGGCGATTTATGGGACTGGATAACCACTCAAAACTCTTTTTGGGCTTCTAGTGATTCCGGTGATTCTCTATGTCCTGAACTGTGGGCTAGCAGTACCTCCAACATGTAGTGGAGACAAATTGAGAAAATTCAGAAGCGTTTGATTACAAACAAATTTAAGATTAAAAGTGCAGTTCCTTATGCTATCTTGTTAAGTGAAACAGGGACTGCTCTATTGAAGCAATTGCTATGGTGCGAGTCATAAGGTATTTAAAAAAAAATGAGCAAATGGAAGAGGGTAGATGGCCTAAGGTTGTCTTTAATGATAGATTGTGCAAGAGACAAAAAACTTGGATGCAGTAAAATAACAAATGGTTTAGTAAATGGGGTGTTTTCTTGAAGGCGTGTCTCATAAACAAAAAAGAGATAAAAGCTTTTGTTATGGAAAAGTTCCACAAACGTACTTGGGATAAGGAGCTAGGAAGAAAGAAAAATGACTATATTGAAGTGTTTAATCCCAATCATAATCATCAACCAAAAGCATACATAGAGGCCAATATCTCTTGGAGAGCCAAAATTCTTATTGCTCAGTTAAGGACTAATTCTCATTAACTTCGTTGTGAAACAGGGCACTGGAAAAGGCCAAAGGAAGTGTGGGAGGAAAGGGTATGCATTTTTGTTCTTCCAGAAAAGTGGAAATCGAAAAACATTTCATTTTAGAATGTGAGGCCTTCAAAGACAACAGGGAAAGTTATGTAGATATGCTAGCAGCTAGCTCTTGGGATAATCTATTTAGCAAGGGGTTTGTCGAGAAGCTAGTAGTATTTATTTTAAAGCTTCATAGAAAAAGGGCCGAATACATCAAGCAGATAAAGAAGCAATTTGTCCCATAGGCTATCTTTAGCATCGTAGACGTTAAAATAATTTCTTTCTTCTTTCTTTCTTTCTTATTACTTTTAGGTTCTCGTTGAAAGTTGTCCTTATCCAGGTCAATGTTGGCCTCCATTTACCCACTCCATTGATTTAGAATGATTTAATATTATTTGGAAGTGGACATTACTTAATTGTGTGACTTGTGAAACAAATAGAGCACAAACAGTACACAAAATTTTAAAAGTTGATATGAAAAAGTCATGTTCATAACCATTGATGTATGAACTAGTACTTTCCAGATATTTCATTTGGAAACTTTTTTTACCACTTTATATTTTAGAATTTTGTAACCTTAAAATGTAAGACATCACACTTTATCTTAAAAATGTCATTTTAAGTTCTCCTAAAAATAATTTGTAAATGAACATAATTCACATGTTTCTATGATACTACCACAATTTTAATTCAATTTCTTTTTCATTTAATTTATTTATAAATTTTTA
>APFE030015328.1:0-11458 GCA_000404065.3 Pinus taeda | reverse complement strand
ATAGAAAATAATTATAAATTGTGTTAGGAGATAAATTTGATTCATGACCTATGTTATAAAAGTAATTATATTTTTTTTATATTTGTAGCCTAAGTTGTTGTTATAAGATAACCAAAATTTAATTACATCAATTATGGACTCAATCATTTGGCTACTTAGAGTAGTCATCCAATTGACTTTATGCCTGTGACATTTATTAATATTATTTTTACATGAATTAATGTTTATATCATTCTTACTATTCTTACATGAAGGGTACAAGAAATTCACAATTATTATTTAATATAATTGATGTAAAGAAAAAACTCACTATAATTGGTATTTAAATAATCTCATTTTTCACCCTGCATCAAGTTAGAATGGATGTGTGTTGGGGTGTGCGTTGGGGCATGGAAGGAGATGACACCTCCACTTCCATCATGGAAAGGGCATAATGTGTCAAACTCTCCCCTCATATGTCCTATAGTGACATTATATCTATTTGTGAGTTTATGCATTCATCGAGATGTTTATGGTATAAAAAATGGAGAGTATAGTGATGACATATGACACGCTTCCCACACCTTACTCCTAGCTCTCCAACATTCGTTTATTATGGGTTTGATATTCTCTTGTATAAATACAAAAAATCTCCATCTTAAATTTAGAGAGGCCCTTGAAATCGAAAAAAGGCCTAATAATCTTAATAGGGATGACTGTTGGAAGATTAGTAGTTTCTGAATCCCAACCCTGCCTTCCTAACCTCTTCATCCCTGCTTTCCTTTGTTTCGAGTTATCTTTTATCCTCCCTTAATCAGGTTTGAATTATATTGTATTACTCTTTAGTATAATTAATAATAAATGACTCTTTCACCCTCGGCAAATTTTCTTAGAAAAAGAAATTAACCTTATAAAAGTTATAACATCAACAATTATAAATGATACAAAAATGTAACCCTAGTAATAATATTAGTTTTTTAATAAATTTATTTAGATCATAAATAGTAATATTAGTAAAAGTTAATATAATATACTATAATTACTATATCATATTAGTAATATATTAGTTTTTATATATTTTATTCATAATAGTGATATTGTTTAATAATATAATTTATTTTAAAAAAATAATTATTTATTACAATTAATAAAAATAAAATTTCTTAATTTCAATTATATTTAATAATGAATAATCGGATTTAATTAAATATTATTAGTATTTTTAGACACGGTACCAACTCAATATTTACCATTATATTTATTTCTATATATTATTAAAATAAAATAATAATAATAATAATCTTAATAATAATATAAATAAATTAAAAAATAAATAAAATTATTTTTTATCCCTTCCCCTAGGCCTTGGTCAAACCTAGCCGTTAGAGGTCCTGTTTATCCGTTATTCTGTAAAATATCGTTGTTGGAATGGTCTGTTGTCCCTATTTAACTTATTGCTCAAATTGGATCTTCAACTTGTCTTGACGATGAACCACACTAGTTGGTTCCAAATGCATAGAGAAATTATTTTTTATGTGATTTTGCCAAAATTATTCTCTCAAACATCTTTCCTAATTGTAAGTCACTACCAATGTATCTTCCTCTACTACTGCTACTTTCAAACAATAATTTTTTTGTCAATCATTTATTGAAAATACAAACACAGAAAATCAAATTCACTTACCACACCTTGTTTATATTACTGTCAATGCTTACCTCCTCTGCTCTTATCTTTGTCACTGCCTCTACACAACCATTACAAGAACCAATAGTAACTTCCAAAACTTTGAAAGCACTATTAAATCTTTAAATAATTGGATCTACTTGCATCTAATTTTTTGCAAAAACATTTACTAGCATACACAATTCTACTTTGTTCTTACCATTACATATTACAGATCTACATCCCCGAATTCATAACTCAACCTACCAATTACTACTCATCCTATAACCAAATGCAAATTAACATGTAGATAGGTATTTCTCCTACAATAAATTGACATATATTACCTTCACTATGTGTTGGGTGCACTCACCAAGTCTTCCATGGTTTCGATACAAACAATTTCATTTCAGATTCAATTCAATATATAGTATGCAATCTAATATAAAAGCACCATTACTATCCCTTTGAAATCTAACCATTAAAATACCCCGCATCTAGTTACTCATTTAGTTACCCATCAGATCCTCTTGCTCAACCATAAATACCCCATTCCCCATTACCATCATGTTTCCTTCCAAATCGATAAAAAACAAGTATTAAAACTCACCAAAAATTACTCTTCTCTGACGTCCTTCAACTCAATACTTCAAAATTGGACCAATGAAAAGCTAAATCACAGAGTTATAAACTTACCAATTAACAATTTTTAAGTATTAAATTACAACTTTTTAACTAACTAATAACATATACATCATATAAAATTATTTCATTTATATATTTTTATATATATTTTAAAGTATGGTCATTGATGATAACTAATTCTTTAAAATTAGCAAATTGACTTTTTGACTCTGGTCCCTAAGTCAAAATTAATTGCTGGTCAAGATAGTTGTTGAAGGCAAACTATTTAACATGCAAAGTTGGATCTGTTTCTTCAACTTGTTTTGACAATGAATCACACTGATTGGTTCGAAAAGCGTCGACAAAAATCTTTCTATATTTGATTGACAAAAATCTTTCTATATGTGATTTACGCCAAAGTTCTACTTATAACTATTATGGATCACAAAAGCCTCAATTCAACAATCAATTTCTTCTCAACGATTTTCAACTTAGATCTTAATCATGCCTTGTCACGTTTTGCTGGTTGGGTATGGCCAATGTTTTTCCACAAATTTATCTCGTCATTCAATTTGCCCAACGCAAAGTGCCAACACAATTTCAACAGAGGGAATTCCCTTCCCTTCGACGCAGACACAGTTCTAGAACTACTTCCCAAAGATCATATGTATGCTTTGATACCATTTAAGACAGCAGTAAAGACAGAAATGTACATATGGAGCGGGAGATGAGAAATGTGCGTATGGAGCGGGAGATAGAGACTTGAAGAGACGTATTGACTCGACAGCAGTAAAGACAGAAATGTGGGTATGGAGCGGGAGATAGAGACTCGAAGAGACGTATTGACCCGCGTATGGAGCGGGAGATGAGAAATGTGCATATGGAGCGGGAGATAGAGACTTGAAGAGACGTATTGACTCGGGTTCGTCTTGGGCGGTGCTCGTGGAGGGAAATTCCTATTTCTACTATAAAATTTTAATTAAATGTTCTCTGATATGTGGGAGAGATAAAGAAATATAGCACTGGTCGGTTTTTTTTGTCTTCAGTCATGACCGGGAGCGTTATATTTTTTTATCTCCCTAGATTTTTTTGTCTTCAGTCATGACCGATAGCTTTATATTTCTTTATCTCCCCCGGTTTTTTTGTCTTCAGTCATGACCGAGAGCGTTATATTTTTTTATGCAGTTAAAAAACCATTTTAACTGCTAAAAATCAAGATTTAACCTCATTTCTTCCGCCGGATTCCGTCACCGAAATCTCCAAAAAATCGCATTATAGACAACTTTTTTTATCTCCCCACATGTCAGGGGGCATTAATTAAAATTTTATGATGGAAATAGGAATCGCGGTCGTGGAGGCGGCCCGAGAGATGTCGTGCTCGACTGGGAAACGTTAAAAGACGTAGATGAGTGTGACGTGAAAGCCACAGAAATCCAACTTTTTCACACTTGGTTAGTAGTTGGCAATACACATAGAAATGGCGTGAATGTGATGGCAAAACTGAAATGGATAGCCTCCAGAAAATAAATCCACAGACGTATTGACTCGGGTACGTCTTGGGCGGTGGTCGTGGAGGCGGCCCGAGAGATGCCGTGCTCGACTGGGAAACGTTAAAAGACGTAGATGAGTGTGACGTGAAAGCCACAGAAATCCAACTTTTTCACACTTGGTTAGTAGGAGTTGGCAATACATATAGAAATGGCGTGAATGTGATGGTAAAACTGAAATGGATAGCCTCCAGAAAATAAATCCACAGAGGTCAATTTAGACGAGTATATTCGTATTCAACATGTTTATTAATATTGGATTGAGTGGTGTAATTTTGTTAACTTATATGCTACTGGTGCTCCTGAAGACCTGGAATAGTAACTGGCAATTTCACCGAAAGCTGAAAAGGAACCTCGAAGGCATTAGGAAGATAAAGCGCAGACATATTGGTTGAGAATGGCGGAACGGCTGAGCTTGCGCAAAGGCTCATCCGAGATAGCCAAGAAATTGACACCCGCCCAGCTCCCAAGGTTTACGAATCATCGATCGTGCTTTCGAGAGCTGATACATAATCCGTCCTCTCATACAAACCTTTTCCTATCAATGTTATCAATTTGAAAAGAATTCCCTATCCACCACCGATCGAGTTTTCTCACGGTAATCCCTTTTTTCGGTTAAAAACCCCATTTTTTACATACTTCTCCGGGAAACCCTTAGTTTCTTACTGTGAACCATTAGAAGTTTATGATATAATGTCTTAATAATAAAATCCCACAAAGGTGCTGATCATATTAAAAGGAAATAAATTGAAACTCTTCGTTACTCATAACATTATCATAGTGTTTGTTCTACATAATCATACTCAACCATACTCTTCATAATTAAAGTAAATTATTCAATTTTTCATCGTATTTAGAATTTTGAAAATTTGTCAATAAGTTTAAAGATATATAATTTAGTTTTTAATTTATGTTTTAGTAAAATATAAATTAACTTCAACTTTTTAACATAATTTTATATAATATATATATATAAATTATTAATTTAAAATTAAAGCATTTTCTTATTTAGATATATTTTAATTTCAAGTAAACATAATTAATTACATATTACTATATTTCTAAAAAAAATTTATTAAATATAAAATTAATCCTAAATCTATGAAAAATACTTTTTGAAAATCCAAAATATAAATACATTTATCTAACTAAAAGATATTATAAATAAAAATTTAAATTGAAAATGTCAGTTGAATTTTCCTTAAAAACATATTAAAGATGGTCTCTCTCCTCCCTTTGGTTTACTAAATTAGTTCTTCCATAAATAGAATCACCTATATTCGCTAGGACTATATAGAGGCTAGAAAAACAAACTTACTCCTGAGAAGTAATTTTGCTTCCACTAAACCCAAAAAGTTTTGTTACAAGGCAACTCAAAATCTAATGAATTTAGCACTAATACTTGAAAAATAATCTTGAAAGCAAAGCTTTAGGTATTTCATTTTCACTTTGTTTGTTATTTTATATGTTTTGTAAGATATTTTCATTCATATTTCATATATTAAGTATATTAGATTTCAAAGTTTATAAAGATTTTATTGTGAGTGTTCAATGCAATTTCAAACCAAGATTTATGATTCAATAAGTCATTTGTGTGTTATAGTCATTTTGGTTTTTTCCTTATGGTAAATATGTCAAAAAAAACATGATTGTGTTATTGAAGTGTAATTTTTTAATCAAACTTTTATTTGTAAAATTTTTATTGTGAAAATATGATCCTTAAAGAGAAAATATTTAAGCACAACCTTCTTTAAGAAGAATCATAAAAATCCAAAACCTAAAAATAAAATAAAATAACCAATAAATAAAAATCCAAATTCCAACCTTGATTTCACCCGTTAAAAAATTATTTTCAACTAAATCAAGCACATTCACATCACCCAAAAATCTGCAAAAATTCAATGGTCATTCAATATGATCCAAACTAGCCATTAAAATATACAATTTTATCAAATATGTATATTTAACTGGTTATAAAATGATATATATATATATATAAAAGAGATGTAATTTGATTTTTTTATTCATCTATCAATAATTTTGGCATTGTTATATGAAAAAGTTATAAATATTGGGATCTTGTTTTAATATTTGAATTGATGTCACACTAATTTTCATGAGTTATTTGAATTGATGTTATACTGATTATCATTAGCTTCAAAGTGAAACTGGAAGGTGCTCTATTCCCAAGATTTCTTGGGATAATAAGATTCTTTGTGATAGTAAGAAGGTGGAAGATGAAAAACACTTCTTTTTAGATTTCCGACTCTTACTCACATCCACTCTCAATTCCCTAACTTTTGTCACACCTCCAATCTTTTTGACTTATTAAGCCAACCCAACTATAGTGATCTTGGAGCCCTTCTTTCCTTTCTTTTTGATCATAGAAAGAAGATTTTGAAGAATCATAATTAGATTATTTTTATTTTCTTGTTTGTTCGATTGACCGCACTGGTAAGAAGAATTATTGCAACATCAACCGATTGTGATATGCAAATTTATGGTGTGGCTATTTTAATTGTTTGGTAAGAGTCAAATCATCATACATCATATTGAGGTTGTGTTGTCATTTCCAATAGAATTGAGTCAATCTTCTTTACAGTAGGGCATGAGGCACGGGTCTAGTTCTTGTTAATAAGAGGACGATCAAAGGAGGGTTGAAATGCCAGGGTCGTGGGCATAGTGATCAGGAACACGTAGCTCACAACGACCAGGCCGTCAACTAGGGTTGTGGGCATAGTAATTAGGTAAATAGGGACCGACAATCAATAGTGGGCACGTGGATGAGCAAGCACAAATTATAAACCTGCCACAGGGATCGTAGGGATAATTGTAGGAAAATTGTCATACAATGCTCCAGGGTTGTAAGGACCGAGAGGTTTTGGCCGAAAAATGCAGATTTTGCAGCAACAACCGTCGTTAGTCTGTAGGAAAGGGTGTATAGGAAGAGGGTAATGTTCTAATTGAAGGGCGTTGATCAGACCAATTATCCAATCATTAAACATGGAAGTGTAAGGGACCGAGCATGTGGTGGAATTTCCATTTTCGACCAAGCTGGTACAGGACCAAAGGAAGGGGAGCTCAACCCATTTTAGCATCAACATCACCAAGGACGCAAGTGCAAACTGATGACAATTTGAACATTTATTTATGTAGGGCTGTCTTTGTTCTAAGATAGAATGGTGTTTTCAAGGGCTTAAGGGAGGGTTACTGATGACAATTTGAACATTTATTTATGTAGGGTTGTCTTTGTTCTAAGATAGAATGGTGTTTTCAAGGGCTTAAGGGAGGGTTTTTTATTTATGTAGGGTTGTCTTTATTCTAAGATAGAATGGTGTTTTCAAGAGGGTTTTGTAGTTATTTGCTTATTGTTTGAAGTGTTTAATGAAGATATAAGAATATAAAAAACGGGGGCCTTGATTGTATATATAGTGGTTTTATATATATATATATATATATATATTTCAAATAATAACAATATTATTGAAACTTTAGCAAGGCCAAATTTGAGGAGGCGTAGCATATTCTTGTATATTTCCTTATTTTTCTATGTGAAGATGGATCAGCTTAAAGAGAATTTGGAAAAAAACCAGAAATTTCTTGATGAACTAGTGAGAAAATATGGCCATTTACGCAACAATACCTCCATAAACCAAAATGATGGTTAAAGAAGTAGACCATTCTCAAAAAAGATCCATGTCATTCTGTAGTAGAAGCAACCACCCGAAGTGAAGGGAGAGCAAAGAAGAGAAGCTAATCTCTTTTCACTTGGATCTAAATTGCAACAAATGAAGTCATACATAGACCTTCATAAGTTGGACGAATTAGACACATGTTTGTCCAGGATGGGGCAGCCAGAATGGAACAAACTCAATTGGGCTCTCAAGTCATCCATGTTTGCATTGATACAACTCAAACTCTAAGAGCATCCTTGTGAAGAATTTGAGCTCACAGTTACCTCTTGTCTCAATAGGATCATCGATGTAACATCACGACTACTTCCTTACAATAATGATTTCATGAAGGAGATATTGCAGCTAATAGTAGAATCTCTTCAAGGGTTGAACAACATCATACTTCCTACCTTTTAGAAGTAGCACAAAATCTTAAAACTCATTGTAGATTTCAACTTTGGCACATTCATGCCGAATCTAGAAGGTGAGGACTTGATCTTTCAGGTGTTCCAAAACATTTACACTAGCATTACATCAGCTCATCTAGATAGTATCAAAACAAGCATGAAAAATATTATGTCCTTGTTTTTAGAAGGAGATGCTGACATCTGCAAGATACTAAGATCCAAATTGTTGACCATTAGGAGAAAAGAAATAATTTTATCACCAGTTGCCTATGATCTAGTCGAGAAGTCGACCATGCAAAACATAAAATTTCTCCAAAGGGTGTTGACTAAGAAGGAGATTAAAATGATCTATGGAGGAAGAAAGAACAAAGGTAGTAAAACCTGTAGCAAGAATGAACTAAGAAGGAGATGACTATGTTTTATCTGCAAGGGACCTTGGGTACTTAACCATTCATGTCCAGGTGATAAGGAGGTAGAATAGTTGGGAGCTTATTCAAATCATGGAGATTCATCCATAATTGGGTTCCTTAGGTTTCAGGAGAGCATCCATGAAGGATACAAGCAGTCAAGTACAAATGGTGAGAAGTAGCACAATCTTTTTCAGAGTGACTTGCAAGACAAGGCAATGATAATCAATCAACGTGAAAATGTAAATGGGGAAAGGAAGGAGGTAATTCCTCCTAATGATGTGGTAGATTCTGGTAGAGTTGAGTCCATAGATATTCAAGAGGACGACCATGAAGAGTATAAGAAATCAAGTGTATATAAAATTCCACCAGTACATCCATGTTTGACAACTAGAGAGGGTGAAAAACAGATTGTTCCCACATGTGGAAAAGGTCGGGAAGAAGAAATTCAAGGAGACTTAAGTGAGGAGCCATTATTAATAAACCGGCATGATGATCATGATTATGAGGGGCAACATGACAAATATAGTATGCAGGACGAGCCATTTCTGGAGAGATGGTCAAAGGTTCATGCTGGAACTATGATACTTGAGCATCTTGTGCCAACAAATATAGAGGAATTTATTAGGGCACTAGAATTGGTAGTATATGAATTTGAGGAAAAGATCATGCATTTTAAGACCAATCTTATGATTTTAAAGCAGAGTGTTTAGATCCTTTGAGACATTATCTTACAGGGGAATAGGAAAATTGAGGAGCTCATAGGGGTGTGTTTTGAATCCATGATCAAGCTATTTATTATTGAGAAATGACTCAAGTCCCTCACCAAGCAACAAGAAGAGTACAATTGGGAGGTCGAGAGAATCGCTCTATAGGAGTACATGGATAAGGTTTGTAGCACCACCAACCCATCTTTATACATTGGGGAGAGTAGTGCATATTTATCTAAATGGATCATGTTGGATGACCAAGTGGAGCAGCTTGAGTCGAGCATCAGGCAACGTTAGCATAGTACACTTATCCCATATACAGGCATTCATGCATTAGATCATTCCCACAGGATGCACTAGCGAGAGATTATGAGTTAGAATTCTATTGATGGGATGATTCCTAGGAGGATACCCTTAGCCAAGGGCATATTGGAGTTTGGGCCCTTAGGCACAGGCAGTGATGAAGGGATGAGATGGTATCATAACCCATAGGTCCTAGAACTTAGGTGGCATTGGGATCTAGGTGAATATATTAAGGGTAGGATTGGCTGGAGGATTTTTTGGGGTCCATGTATCGAAGGATCCATTTAGGATCATTTAACATGGAGGCATCGAATAACACACTGGTTTGTATGGGATATTGATATCAGTCTACAAATACTTTTGTTGTGGATAGGAGTGGATTCCTTGAGGTCAAACAATCTTTGGGTAGGAAGCTTTGTAATATTCCCTTTTCTTGATATGGTTAAAATGGACAAAAGTTACCCATGGTATTTGCCCATGAGATCTTCCCATAATATTTTCCTTCATTTTCGAGGGAAAATAATAAAATAAGATTTATAGAGAGTCCATCAAGCACATTAAAGGGGATAAAATTTAACCTTTTGGAGGATGGGGGAGTTTTCTGTCTTATTGTGTTTGTTGAGAACTTGGCGTGGCCATTTCTAGTTTGATCCCAGGGATGAAACCCCATGGGTGTGATTTGTCTGGTGGATCCATCGAAGGTCAACGATTGTGCTTTAGTTTTTTTTTGTTTTCTCTTTTGATGAGCAACTACACATGCCATTCTAGGGGCTCCAATAATATTGTATGGGCATGTACTATTTTCTTCAGTTAATAATATAAATAAAGGTTTCATTTCCATATCTTGTTGTATTCATTTTTTTTAATTGCAAGATTTTTTACTTAGAATGTTGAAGTGTGATAGATCTATTAAAATTTTTAACGTTGGGGATATTACACTACATGGTAAAGTATGGGGTTGGGTTCGATATCCTTGTTGTGAAAGTATGGGGTTGGGTTTGACATCTTTGTTGTGAATACCTTATTAGACATGTATGCTTTTCCTTGGGGAAAAATCATAAATTTCCATTAATATAGAAAATTACATGTAGTAGATGCCTGCATGGCATATGCAGTAAGTTTGGTCATGGCCATCAAAATATAAGTATGTACATAATCTACCATGTAGGATATACTGAAAAATTTCATATAAATGATATATACATTATAAAACAAGTATTGAAAAACATCATTGTTATACACTGCAAAAATTAGGGCTTATCGGCCCGCTGGTAGAAATGGTCTATATAGGGACGATGATAATACTAGTAATGATCTTCTCCCTACTGCTCCTAAATTATCCACAATCATCTGGGGTGTACCGTGTCCTCCTTGGAAAGTTGGTCAGAAACCATATTACACTCCCTATAAATATGTTAACAAGATATATAAGTAAATTGAGCTTTTAAGATCATGATTTCATCCAAAATGTTTATGAGAGAGTGCATATGACATGAAGATGTGTTATTGAACCAATTTATGATGATTTTAGAGTCTCCAAATATATGAATGTGATTGCATACATGTGCGAGAGAAAAATGGAGGATTCTAAAAGAGATCAATTATGCAAAATTGTTTGTGCCCATCCCCAAGTCCATCTAAATTCTGAAGTGATGATTTTCATATTTATGCATTATTATACCCCCCACCCCACACCCCTGATCTTGTGCTGCCCCATCAAAATATGCCCAAGGTAGGTTGTAATTAATGACTTCAAGTGTCACAATGTGGCCAGTAGAGCTATGATTCTCTTATGGGATTTCCTGATAGGCAGATAGCATTTGGGCAATGGAAGACAGCCAACGATCCTCTCAATCTCTAAAAATGATCCCACTCTGATTGAGTCAGATATTCCAGTAGGTAATCAGCGGAAGACAATGAACTTTTTGGTGCAAGGACCCAACTCTCCATTGATTCTAGGCTCCTAAAACATTGATACCATACCATCCGTTGGTTAAGGATAATGTAGCTAGTACCTGTTTCCAAATGTGAATCACCATAAGACATAACAAAAAAAGGTGATCATTTGTTTCTTCTACTTGTTGATAGAGCACACACACTAGTAGGGACCAGAGAAGGATCGTTTCATTAGATTGATCCTTGTA
>APFE030015320.1:75029-98335 GCA_000404065.3 Pinus taeda | reverse complement strand
ATTAAAAAAATACATAGATTTTGAGAAAGCGTCCATCCACTATAATAGGTAAATTGAGACTTTATTTATTTCCAAAAAAAATTAATAGATAAATCACTTCATTATATGAGACTTATTCTACTTTATAATTTTCAAAAAATTATTTGTACATCACACATGGAAATATCCATAAATACTTTATCTTATAAATTAATTTAAGCTTAAAATTTTAGATAAATAATTTATAAAATATTACTTCAAATCCAGTAAGTTGATTTAATTCTGACTATGAAGAAAAATTCTATAATTAACAATATGTGAGCAAAGGTAGTGTCTTCTTGATAAGATTCTACTCCTTATACCAAAATAATTTTATCATCATATTCGCATTGGATATGAATGATTATTTAAAAAGAAAATATGAAACAAACATGGAGCAAATGGATCGGTGTACCTACGTTGATGTTGTAGATTGTTTAGGGAAATATCTAACAAATCATTCTTACCTAGAGTTAAATTTAGACTCACATATGGTTCGCACGCACATCATTTACTAAGTTTAACACTTATTATAATGGTAGAAGGAGATATGGCTTAATGCGAGTTAATCGCAACTAACACTGTCTCATATAATTGTACAGTTTTGTCAAAAAAAGCTATTCAAGGATTGTAGTATCTCTCATTAATGTAAATATTTTAATTTTGTTGCAAACAAACAAATTATAACTATCTGTTTGAATTATAAATTATTTTTGGAATTTAGTTATTAAAGGATAATATTTTACAGTTATGGGTAAATACTATTCTTTTTCTTACTAGGTAATTTGTTATCGAAACAATTATCTATTCCAAAACTAAATCCTAGAGTATATTTGATGCAGAATCATCTCACCATGCTTAATTAAAATTTAAATTCAAAGTTGTGAAAGGGGAAATGCGGATAGTCATTGTAAACTGGGGAAAATTATGTTTAAACATAGCTAAATTGATGGAATTGATAAGTCTCTAGAAGACTTGATTAAACAATTCCTCCCTTTGTAATTTCCTATATAAGAGAATTTGTGTTGTGTGAAAGAGGGAGATAGAGTATACAATGCAGCTGCAAGGAAATTTCTGACTCAGGCCGTGAGGCCTTAGCCTGTAATCGAGTTCTGTTTATAATTGAAATATGTGTGTTATTATACATTCAGGCGAAGTATGGATTTTGTGTGTCTGTGTATTGTTTACATATACATTATTTACTGTAAGTTGATAAATATGCATGTGCGAGTGTAAGGGACGAAGTTCCTATGAACTTCACCTTAAACAAGTATGGCAGAGATAAATTTATGTTCTAACACGAATTCCAGTAATAAGCGAACGAGAGATCCGTTGGATTTGAGAACTGATCAATGGAGGAGAATTTCAATTGCCATTGGAGTCGATTGGAAAAAACAACGGAAACCGTCAGATCAGCTAGATCGATGGATAATAATGGCAGGAGAGGAATGGCAGAGATTAACACCATGTGTTAGCAGAAGGATGGAGTGGTCTTGGAAAGACAATAAGCGGTATCTCGTGCGCCCTGAAAGTTCTAACCGGTATTTCTAAATTATACGTGATAAACCTTAGCGGGAGACACGTAGCATGAGAAAACTACATTTCTCATGCACTCTCGACCTGATATTGGTCATGCAATATTTCACACGAGATTGCGTGATAGTCGTTGGATCACACAAGGATTGATCGACGGTGGAGATCGGCCAAGCTAGTTGGTGAGGGGGTGGCGCGATATCCGTTGGATCTGAAGGAGTGAAATCGACAGCGTGGATTGAAGTGCCTAACAAAGGGGAAAGTCAAAGAAGGACTGACAGTGATTGGTCAGGTTTGTTGTGAAGTTCACTGATTGAAATGCTTCTGATGTATACGTGGGCCCATAACCCAAAGGTCCACGCACGAATTGGGTAAAGATGCAGTTTTTTTGCATCAATATTACAGTCAATGATCAAGAGGATGCATATCTAAGATCAGGAACAGAAATTAGAAATTGTACTGAATGGTCAAATAGTTTGAGAAAGCTATGTCAGGTAAGGATAAGATATCCAGTAAATTATTAAATCTCCACGATAGAGAACTCCTGAAGCTAGGAGTAGCACAGGGGGAGATTGACCAAGTCTAGTGTCTTAAGGCAAGCAGGAATTAAGTGCAGATCTTGATTTTTAAATCAATTAGAGTAGTGGAAACAGATAAGTAAAAAGAATCTCTAACATAAGTTAGTTATTGCAATCTAGTTTGACTATTAAGACTGTGTCAATAAATCATGATTGTAGTAACTGTTGTAAACTTAAGGATAGGGTCTCTGTTATTTAAGCATGGTGAGAGAATCTTATTAATTTCATTTCAGAACCATTTCAATAAATCATGACTGTAGGTGACCGTTGTAAACTAAAAGATGGGGTCCCTGATATTTTAGTTATGGCAATAGAACCTTATCAATTTCATTCTAGAGTCGTTTTCATTGATAAATAAAAGCAAAGTAAATATAGAAAAAAAAAGACTAGAAGAAAATCCTCTATGCTAGTTAAATATTGTGTGATTATTACTGTTGTATTTAGATGTAAAAGTAAATTAAAATTTCCTAATTGTGTGGTAAAACTAGAAGCGAAAGAAACCCTGTAAATTGAGTATAGAAAAAAAGAAAGAAAGTAAGGAATATCTATGACTTGCCGAAAATGACAAAAATTTTGTAAAATATAGGACTTTGGTATTTGTGACTTGCACAGTTATGTATAGAATTAACATTTAATCAAGAATAGGAAAATAGCTAAAATAGTCATTTAAGAAAAAGGGAAAAGGATTTTTTTTCAAGACAAGAAGTGAATTTACTACATATTTACTTGGCTCCCAATGGGATAATATAAACCAAACCATGTAACGTAAGTCGAAACAGAATAAGTACATTCTCTACTTACACAAAAGCTTCATGGCTACAACACAGGAAATCTTGTGTTTACCACTAGATCGATAGGAATTTTAGAGAGAAAAACTATTCTTATAAGCATAAAGGAAATTACAAGTTAACTTAGAAACTCTAAGTATGTCCAAATATCTGACCAGAAGTCCTTTTGTTAACAAGAATAGACGAGAATCACATTTGGAGAAACAGAGTAGACATTCAAGGGTTCACTCTAAAGAACGCTGTGAATACCCATTCGACATTCCAAAAGCAGTATTATAGATACATATAAGTGAAACGAAAAGAAAAACCTCGCTATCAATGTCTCTATCACCAAAATTACCATAAAGGGTTCAACCATCGAATAGTCTAGATAATGAGAAAAATAGAAGAACCAGTTCTCTCAAGTGCTAGATCTCTCACGTTCGGTCAAGGCCGTAAGTCTCTTTAAAAAATTAAATAACATTCAGCACAAAAGCTAACTATGGAGTTTCCGACCCCCTATAGTCTCATTTCACCTATTCAAAACCTACTTACAGATTCAAAAATTCCATTTGAAATAATCATTACAGACTTTTATTTAAACAGCCAACAAACCTGTGTGAACTTTAGAACCAGAAGAGGATTAGAATACCTGAAAAGGATGCAGAGAGTACAGCCGATTGAAGGGTTAGCTGTAGACCCACACCAAACCCCCGTATCCAGAGATCTTCACCTTGCACCATGACAAGAAACAGTATTAGAACCTGATGGGAGATGCATGCCTAAGATCGAACAAGAACTATAAAACAAAATGAAATCTTGAATTAAGACCTTAACGATTTTCTTACCTGAAAAAGATATGCATGCCTCTGTTAACGGTGTTCCAGAATAATGGTGGAGTCTCATAACCCTCTGTGAGAGACCACTATGCCAAATCGGATAAACATTGTCGCGGAGAACCTGAACCAGGCGGGAGCCAAAAAACCTCGAAGAAAAGGCCAAAGTAAAGCGGTTTGTCAGTAGCCTTCCATTATTTATGAAAGAACAGCTAGAGTTTGACAACCCAAAAACCATGGACGAGGTCATTCGGAAAGCATGAATCTGTTATCAGCAGAATAAACCAAAAGGAGATATGAGTAAAAAGTGGGAAAACAAGAAGGGAAATAAATTCATTTCCAGCTGTAAGGGAAATAAGAACAACAACAACGAGGGATTATTTAAAGGTCAAGGTAATTGGAATATGAATAAGCCCAGATTTAAGGTACCAGGAGAAACTAGGACCAATGAACAAACTGGAGAAAATGAAGCAGAAATAGTTAATAGACCCCCTGTACAGTGTTGGGAATGCGGAGGGCCACATTATATTAAAAATTGCACTCAACGTAGGGGAGAAAACCAGATTTTGCAAATTCAAGAGGCCTCCACTATGGTAGAAGTGACTAGAAGCATCCCTAAGATCAATGCAGCCCCTGAAGTTCATCAGGTAGAATTTCAGCGAAGTATGGTTGAATTTGAAGGTACTAATGTTTACCATACTTGCTCTATTTTAATAGATCCTAGAGCTACGTTAAGTTACATCAGTCCCAAGATAGTAGAGCGATGTAGATTACAAGTGGTTAAATTTAAAAACACATGGTTAGTACAGCTAGCCACAGGAGCAAAAAGAAGAGTTTTGTCTAAGGAAAATAACTGCCCCATGAAATTAGATGGTAAATCTATTATAGCTGATTTAGATGGTATGTCTTCTAGTGATGCAGGGTTATCCTTAGAGTCAGCATACCCTACTTGTATAAGGCAAATAACAGGTTCCTGATTAGTCAAATGCATCAGGAAAGGTTGCCAAATATATGTTATACAAGTAGGGTATGCTGACTCTAAGGATAACCCTGCATCACTAGAAGACATACCTGTAATAAAAAAATTTCCAGATGTATTTCTTGAAGAAATACCAGGCCTAACCCCAAAAAGAGACATAGATTTTGCTATTGAGTTGATTCCAAAAGCTGCCCCAATGTCTCGGGCACCATATAGAAAGAGATTCCCATAACTAATAGAATTAAATATGCAACTCCAGGAGCTGCTTGATAAAAAATATATTCATCCCAGTGTGTCTCCTTGGGTAGCTCCGATGTTATTTGTTAAAAAGAAAGATGAAACCCTGTGAATGTGCATGGATTACCGCCAGCTAAACAAGTTGACCGTTAAAAACAAATACCCCCTTCCCTGTATAGACGTGCTTTTTTACCAAGTGATGGGCACAAACATCTTCTCAAATATTGACCTTCGTTCTGGGTATCATTGGATCAGAATCAAGGAGGAAGATATTGCAAAATCTGCTTTCAGGAGATGTTATGGTCATTATGAGTTTGTGGTTTTATGTTTTTGGCTAACTAACTCCCCAACTACCTTCATGTGTCTCATGAATAACACTTTCCATTATTTTTTAGATAAATTTGTATTAATCTTCATCGATGACATTTTGATCTACTCTAGGAATATGGAGGAGCATAAGGAACATCTCTCCATTGTACTGCAAGTACTAAGAGAGCATCAATTGTATGCTAAGTACAGTAAATGTGAATTATTTAAAGAGCAGATCCAATACTTGGCACACGTTATCACCAAGGATGGAATTGCGGTTGATCCGGAAAACATAAGAACCATTATGAAGTGGTCAATGCCAAAGGATGTGGCCGACATAAGATCATTTATGGGCCTGGTTGGTTACTACCGAAGGTTTGTGGAGGGATTCTCTAAAGTGGCATATCCTATTACTTCCTTACAAAAGAAAGGAAGAACTTTCAAGTGGATCCCTGATTGTCAAAAGAGTTTTGATCAATTCAAACATCTGCTTACCACCGCACCCATTCTGAGCATCACTAATCCCAACAAGGAATATGTGGTTTGTACGGATGCTAGTAAGGAGGGAGTGGGTGGTGTACTTATGAAATAATGCAGGGTGATGGCTTATGAATCTAGAAAACTGAAGGAATATGAATAAAAATATTCAACATATGATTTAGAATTGACAGCGGTCATCCATGTCTTAAAAATGTGGCGACATTATCTTTTAGGTAAGAGATTTTTATTAATGACTGACCACCATAGTCTGATTAATTATTTCAGGTAGCCAAATTTAAATTCTAGGCAAGCTCATTGGGTATAATTCCTAAGTGAATTCGATTTCGAAATCAAACACATAAAAGGGAAGGAAAACCGAGTGGAAGATGCTTTAAGTCAAAAGGTAAGCTATTTATATGAAATTTCTTTTAGTGAATCACGAACAACTTTTTTTGGGCAGATTCAAGAATCATCCATGTGGGACTCTATATATAGACAGCTATGGCAACTAGCAAAAATTTCTAATAGCCATGAACAACAACTGGGTTATGAAATAAATGCAGAAAATTTATTGCTTTATAGGAAAAGAATTTATGTGCCCAACCAGCAGCATCTCAACAATTTAATTTTGGATGAATACCATAAGATTCCTTACGCAAGTCATCCCAGATGCCAAAAAATGATCTCTGCCCTGTGGAAGGAATTCTTGTAGCCTGGTATGAAGAAGGAAGTGGCAGAATATTTGGCCAGATGCTTGGAATGCTAGCAAGTGAAGGCTCAGCATCAAAACCAACACAATTACTCCACCCTCTACCTATACCAGAATGGAAATGGGAAACCATATCTATAGATTTTATTACTGGGCTGCCTAAATCAAGGAAGCAAAATGATTCCATCATGGTGGTGGTGGACAAGTTGAGCAAATATGCACATTTCATACCCGTTCAATCAACTTATAGGGCAGTCCAAATTGCTAATATTTTTATGCATAACACTTTTAAACTGCATGGAATCCCTAAGATGATTATTTCTGACCGAGATGTAAAATTTACATCAACCTTCTGTAGAGCCCTCTTTGAGGGATTGGGCACACAACTACACTTGAATACAGTTTCCCATCCATAAAACGGACGGGTAGACTAAAAGGGTAAACCAAGAGGTTGAGGACATGCTGTGAATGTATGTAATGCAGTAGCCCACAAAATGGGAAGATTATTTACACCTGGTGGAGTTTGAATACAACAACGGGTACCATGCATCTCTTCACATGAGACTCTTTGAAGTTTTATATGATCATAAATGCAGAACACTCTTAAGTTGGAGTGGACCAGAGGACAAACTGTTACTAGGGCCGAACATGTTGGAGGAAATGAAAGGAATGGTGAAAACGTTCAGATTAATTTAAAGGCTACTCAGGCCGACAAAATAAATTTTCCGATTGGAGAGGAGTTTCTGACAATTCCAGGTAGGAGATTATATCTACATTTGAGTGCGAGCCAAGAAAAGCACCTTACAATGGGCCGAGTGTGCTAAACTAGCACCCCGATATTGCGGGCCATTTAAAATCTTGGCTCGAATAGGACCGGTGGCTTATCAACTTGCCTTACCCAGTCATATTCATGTACACAACGTCTTTCACGTCTCTTTACTTAAGAAATATGTATATGACGCTAAACACATAATTCAATGGCAAGATATCCAAGTGAGGTATATATATATATGTGTGAATTATATGTTACAAATGTGTTAAATAGCTAGTTAATGACTTAACATTTTATTTTCAATGTTCAGGTCTAACCGAAAGGTGAATTCTTGGTCGAGCCTCTAGTTATACTAGATCGGAGAGAAGTAACACTGCGGAGATAAGTTATCACCCAGGTTAAAGTGCAGTGCCAGCACTTCAGGCCGGAAGAGGCTACTTGGGAAGATGAATAGGTCATGAAAGAGGACTTTCTGGGTTTATTTGCAAGAGGAGAACAGCGAGATGATATTCCATTTTAGGGTGGCAAGATGTAATATCCCCCATTAATGTAAATATTTTAATTTTACTGCAACCAAACAAACTATTACTATTTGTTTGAATTATAAACAATTTTTGGAATTTCAGTTATTAAAGGATAATATTTTATAGTTATGGGTAAATGTTATTCTTTTTCTTACTACGTAATTGGTTATGGAAACAGTTATCTATTCCAAAACTAAATCCTAGAGTATATTATAGTAAATGATCAAGAGGATGGGGATCTAAGACCAAGAACAAAAATTAGAAACTGTGCTGAAGGGTCAGAAAATTTGAGAAAGCTATGTCTGGTAAGGATCAAATAGCCAAAAAATTATGAAATCACTGAGATAGAGAACTCCTGAAGCTAGGAGTAGAATGGGGGGAGATTGACCAAGTCGGATATCTCAAGGCAGGGAAGAATTAAGTGCAGATCTTGATTTTAAATCAATCCGGAGTATTGGAAATAGATAAGCAAAAGGAATCTCTAACATAAGCTATTTATTGCAATCTAGTTTGATTGTTAAGACTGTGTCAATAAATCATGACTGTAGTAATTGTTGTAAACTTAAAGACGTGGTCTCTATTATTTAAGCATAGCGAGAGAATCTCATTAATTTCATTTCAGAACTCTTTCAATAAATCATGACCGTAGGTGACCATTGTAAACTAAAAGATACGTTCCCTGATATTGTAGTTATGGAAAGAGAACCTTATCAATTTCGTTCTAGAGTCGTTTTCATTGATAAATAAAAGCAAAGTGAATATAGAAAAAAACAAACTAGAAGAAAATCCTCTATGCTAGTTAAAGATTTTGTGATTATTACTGTTGTATTTAGATGTAAAAGTAAATTAAAATTTCCTAATTGCATGGTAAAACTGGAAGCGAAAGAAACCCTGTAAATTGATTATAGAAAAACGCAGAAAGAAAGTAAGGAATTTATATGACTTGCTGAAAATGAAAAAAGTTTGTAAAAGATAGGACTTTGGTATTCGTGACTTGCACAGTGATGTATAAAATCAACATTTAATCAAGAACAAGAAAATAGCTAGAATAGTCAATTTAAAAAAAAAAAAGGAAAATGATTTTTTTTTTCAAGACAAGAAGTGAATTTACCTCATATTTACTTGGCTCCCAATGGGATAATATAGACTGAACCATTTAACGTAATCCGAAACATAATAAGTACATTCTCTACTTACACAGAAGCTTCACGGCTACAACACAGGAAATATTGTGTTTACCTCCAGATCGATAGGAATTTCAGAGAGAAAATCTATTCTTATAAGCATAAAGGAAATTACGAGTTAACTTAGAAACCGTAAGTATGTCCAAAGATCCGACAAGATGTCCTTTTGTTAACAAGAATAGACGAGAATCACATCTGGAGAAACAAAGTAGACATTTAAGGGTTCACTCTGAAGAACATTGTGAATAACCATTCGACATTCCAAAAGCAGCATTATAGATACATAGAAGTGAAACAAAAAGAAAAACCTTGCTATTAATGTCTCTCTCCCCAAAATTACCATAAAGGGTTCAACCATCAAATAGTTTAGATAATGAGAAAAATTGAATGACCAGTTCTCTTAAGTGCTAGATCATTCACCTTCGTCCGAGGTCATATGGCTCTTTAAAAGATTAAATAACATTCAACACAAAAACTAACTGCAGAGTTTCCAACCCCCTGCGATCTTTAAAAGGTTAAATAACATTCAACACAAAAACTAACCACGGAGTTTCCAACCCCCTGCGATCTCATTTCACCTATTCAAAACCTACTTACAGACTCAACAATTCCATTTGAAATAACCATTATAGACTTTAATCTGAATAGCCAACAACCCTGTGCAAACTTTAGAACCGAAAGAGGATTAGAATACCCGGTAAGGATAAGGAGAGTACAACCAGTTGATGGGTTAGCCACAGACCCACACCAAACCCCCATATCCGTAGATTTTCACCTTGCACCATGAAAAGAAACAATATTAGTACCTAATGGGAGATGCATGCCTGAGATCGAACAAGAACTATAAAGCAACATGAAAGCTTGAATTAATACCTTAACCATTTTCTTACCTGAAGAAGATATGCATGCCTTTGTTGACGGTATTCCAGAATAATGGTGGAGTCTCAAGACCCTCCGTGAGAGATCATGATGCCAAATTGGAGAAACATTGCCGCGGAGAACCTAAACCAGGTAGGAGCCAAAAACCCTTGAACAAAAACCATAACCAAGTGAGACCCCTCAGCCAAGATATGAATGCTTGACAACCAATTATTCGTTCGATCCAGGCAGCTACAGAGAACCGTCAATGAAAGGGCCAGAGTCCGAGAAGCACGGTTGAAGAAGGATAGACGGAAAGCCCTCAAGCCACCAGTAAGCCCCAAAATCGCAGAGGATTAACAGGCACACAAATATCGAGTAACAGACTTGTACCACTAGTGCCTGGGCCAGCCACGAACCCAAAATAATTAAATTCTTCGACAAATCGACATTAATGTCGGGATAAAAATCATATGTATAATAATCCTCTTTTAATGATCATCATACCCAAGTCTGTAATCTAATCGATTTCAAACGATTCGACATTTGTATTATATGGTCCCATCATTAGTTTGGTAATTATGAGTCAAATCATTCATGACAAGTTTAATATTTGAATAAACGCACTTTAGCTTTAGTCACATAATATATAGACATTGATAAATATGTATACATATATTTGTGTTTGTTATTTTATTTTAATTTAATTTTTTTTACGTGTCTAATATGGAGGTGTTACATATGGTATCAGAGCGGACTCAAGTTTCAAAAACTGAGACCTTGGGGTAAGAAATAACAGTTTTCGATAATGTGCAGGTAGGAAGCAGCAAGGTTCAGTATGAGGCAAACCAAAAATTTACCACATGGTTCCATAATGGGAATAGGGAAACAACATTTCAGGAAGGCAACCTAGAATTTTGGGTGCAGCTAGGTGATGATACACAAAATCCCAACACAAACCTCTGAACCACTATCCAAGAACTGAAAGCTGAGATGGCCTGATTCCGGGCAAACAACAAAAGACTAATGCAGGAACAAGAGAAAATCTTAAAGAGCTTATCGGATAGACAGAATCACGTCCACTAGCCCCTAGTTGAGAGCATGATCACACAATTGGGGAATAGGAATTATGAACTGAAAACATCGAAACAGAAAGAGGAGAAGAAAACCAGGGGGAAGAATCAGGAAATGTGTCAGATCACAAGACAAAGAAGAAACAAAAAATAGAACTCCAAGGAGAATTCCAAAAAATCAAGCCTCCTCTCTTCGATGGGGATCAAGAAGAGGTTGCGGAAGCATGGTTAATTAATATGAACAAATATTTCCAATTGTATGAATATGATTACAATTTGAAGGCTTGTCTAACCATTTTCCAGCTACAAGGGAAAGCTACATTATGGTGGGAAGAAGTAAAAACAGTCCATGGAGACAATGAATAGAGTATAACCTAGGATAAATTCCAAAGAATTCTTAAAGGAAAAGTATTTGACTCAGAGATTTTATTATGAGAAAGCTAAGGAGTTACATGACCTCCACTTGGGCCAAATGACCATGGATGAGTTTATAACAAAATTCACCTCATTGTTGAGATACGTTCCTTATATTCGCGAAGAAAAGGCCAAAGTATAGCAGTTTGTCAATAGTATTCCATTATTTATGAAGGAACGATTGGAGTTTGACAACCCAAAAACCATGGACGAGGTCATTCAGAAAGCATGAATCTGTTATCAGCAGAATAAACCAAAAGGAGATATGAGTAAAAGATGGGTAGACAAGAAGGGAAATAAATTCATTTTTAGCCATAAGGGAAACAAGAACAACAGCAACAAGGGATTATTTAAAGGTCAAGGTAATCAAAATATGTATAACCCCAGATTTAAGGTACCAAGATAAAATAGGACCAATGAAAAAACTCACAAAAATGAAGCAGAAATAGTTAATGGACCCCTTGTACAGTGTTGGGGATGCGAAGGCCTGCATTATATTAAAAATTGCACTGAATGCAGGGGGGCAGACTAGATTTCGCAAATTGAGGAGGCCTCCACTGTGGTAGAAGTGGCTAGAAGCATCCCTAAGATCAATGTAGCTCTTGAAGATCATCAGGCAGAGTTTCAGCCAACCATGGTTGAATTTCAAGGTACTGCTTTTGACTAGACTTGCTCTATTTTAATATATCCTGTAGCTACATTAAGTTATGTCAGTGCCAAGATAGTAGAACGATGTATATTACAAGTGGTTAAATTTAAAAAACCATGGTTAGTACAACTAGCCATAGGAGCAAAAAGAAGAGTTTTGTCTAAGGTAAATAACTTCCCCTTGAAATTAGATGGTAAATCTATTATAGCTTATTTAAATGTGCTACCCCTAGGGTCATATGACATTTTGATAGGTATGGACTAGTTAGAAAATCACTGGTCTTTGGTAAATTGTAAGACAAAAGCTATTAGCTACCGAGATGAAAAGGGTGAAAGACAGGAAATTCCAGGTGTTTAGAAACCTCTGCAAATAAGGTCAATAACAGTTTCCCAATTAGCCAAATGCATTAGGAAAGGTTGCTAAATATATGCTATACAAGTAGGATATACTGACTTTAAGGATAAACCTGCATCATTAGAAGACATTGCTGTAATACAAATGTTTCCATATGTATTTCTTGAAGAAATACCAAACCTACCCCCAAAAAGAGACATAGATTTTACTATTGAGCTGATTCCAAGAGCTACCCTAGTGTATCAGGCACCATACCAAATGAGTATCCCCGAACTAACAAAATTAAAGATGCAACTCCAGGAGTTGCTTGATAAGAAATATATACGTTCTAGTGTGTCTCCTTGGGGAGCTCCAATACTAATTGTTAAAAAGAAAGACGGAACCATGCAAATGTACATGGATTACCACCAGCTAAACAAGTTGTTCGTTAAAAGCAAATAGCCCCTTCCCTAGATAGATGATATTTTTGAACAAGTGAGGGGTGAAACCATCTTCTCAAAGTTTGATCTTTGTTCTAGGTATCATCATATCAGAATCAAGGAGGATGATATTGCAAAAACTACCTTTAGGACACGTTATGGTCATTATGAGTTTGTGGTTTTACCTTTTGGGCTAACTAATGTCCCAGCTGCCTTCATGTGTCTCATGAATAACATTTTCCATCAGTTTTTAGATAAATTTGTATTAATCTTCATCAATGACATTCTGATCTACTCTCGGAATATGGAGGATCATACGGAACATCTTTGCATTGTAGTGCAAATCCTAAGAGAGCATCAATTGTATGCTAAGTACAGTAAATATGACTTCTTTAAAGAGAAGATCCAATACTTGGGACACGTTATCACCAAGGATGGAATTGCGGTTGATCCGGAAAAGATAAGAACCATTACGGAGTGGTAAGTGCCAAAGGATGTGGTCAACATAAGTTCATTTATGGGCCTGATTGGTTACTATCGCAGGTTTGTGGAGGGATTCTCTAAAGTGGCATATCCTATTACTTCCTTACAAAAGAAAGGAAGAACTTTCAAGTGGACCCATGATTGTCAAAAGAGTTTTGATCAACTCAAACATCTGCTTACCAACACACCCATTCGGATCATCACTGATCCCAACAAGGAATATGTGGTTTGTACGAAAGATGGTAAGGAGGGAGTGGGTGGTGTACTTATGCAAGAAGGCAGGGTAGTGGCTTATGGATCTAGAAAACTAAAGGAATATGAATAAAAAATATTCAGCATATGATTTAGAATTGATAGCAGTCATCCACGCCTTAAAAATGTGGCAACATTATCTTTTAGGTAAGAGATTTTTATTAATCACTGACCACCATAGTCTAATTAATTATTTCAAGCAACCACCTTTAAATGCCAGGCAAGCTCGTTGGGCAAAATTCCTAAGTGAATTCGATTTCGAAATCAAACACATAAAAGGGAAGGAAAATCGAGTGGCAGATGCATTAATTCGAAAGGTAAGTTGTTTATATGAAATTTCTCGTAGTGAATCACGAACAACTTGTTTTGGGAAAATTCAAGAATCATCCATGCAGGACTCTATATATAGACAACTATGGAAACTAGCAAAAATTTCTAGCAACCATGAACAACAACTAGGTTATGAAATAAATGCAGAAAATTTACTGGCTTATAGGAAAATAATTTATGTGCCCAACCAGGAGCATCTCAAAAATTTTATTTTGGATGAATACCATAAGATTCCTTATGCAGGTCATACCGAATACCAAAATATGATCTCTTCCTTGCGGAAGGAATTCTTCTAGCCTGGTATGAAGAAGGAAGTGGCAGAATATTTGGCCAGATGCTTGGAATGCCAGCAAGTGAAGGCTGAGCGTCAAACCCAGCATGATTACTCCACCCTCTACCTATACCAGAATGGAAATGGGAAACCATGTCTATAGATTTTATTACCGGGCTGCCTAAATCGAGGAAGCAAAATGACTCCATCATGGTGGTGGTTGACAAGTTGAGAAAATCTGCTCATTTCATACCTATTCAATCAACTTATAGGGCAATCCAAATTGCTAATATTTTTATGCAGAACATTTTTAAACTACACAGAATCCCTAAGATGATTATTTCTAACCGAGATGTAAAATTTACATCAGCCTTCTGGAAAGCCCTCTTTGAGGGATTGAGCACACAACTACACTTCGTTACAACTTACCATCCACAAACAGACGAGAAGACTGAAAGGGTAAACCATGTGGTTGAGGACATGCTGTGAATGCATGTAATGCAACAACCCACAAAATGGGAATATTATTTACACCTGGTGGAGTTCGAATATAACAACGGGTACCATGAATCTCTTCACATGATCCCCTTTGAAGTTTTATATGGTTGTAAATGTAGAACACCCTTAAGTTGGAGTGGACCAAAGTGTTGGGTTGTGTTATATTCTTTCCAGGACTAGCCCACGTAGTTAACCGGGGGATTAGAAGGGGGGTGGAGCCCCCCTTTTGTTGCGCTGATTGTGTAGTGAGAGGGATCACAGGGGGTTTGAGGGGTGCAGGTAACCCCACTCTATGTAGTCTGGGGTAGTGCCCTGGAACATTTTGTTTTTGGACCCTATATTAGGTTGGCGGATCTACCTATAGTTTTGTGCATGATTTTTCGCACATGGTTTTGGAGGCGATGGTATTCAGTCCATGGTTTTGGACGCGATGGTTTTCGGTCCATGGCATTGGATGCTTCAACATGTATAAATATGTATTGTAACATTGAAAAGAACATAATGAAAAATCAAGCTAGTAGTCCCGATTTTGAGATCTAGGGGAAAATCTCTTTGTATATGTGCTTTATGTGTTATGCTCTCACATTGTTTATTTTCTGTGTTTTATAATTCGTATACAAGTAATTTTTGTACAAGGTTAAAACCTACATTTGGTATCATAGCTGTTTTGGCTTCAAGCGAAAGCTTTTGTCGTTGAGGGGTTTCGCTCAGGCCTGTGGTAGACCCTGTTCAGTGCGAGATCTGCGAGATCTATTCTGGTGGTGAAAGAAGATGGTGAGCAGTGGAAAAATAGAGATTGAGAAATTTAATGGTCAGAGTTTTGAGTTATGGAAATTCAAGATGGAGGATTTTTTGGTGGATAAAGATCAGTGGATCACGGTAGATCTAAGTACTAAACCAACGGGGGTGTCCGATGAAGAATGGAAGAAGTTGGATCGGAAGGCTAAGAGCACAATACGATTGTGTGTCTCGGATTCAATATTGTTGAATGTATCAGGGGAAGCTACGGCAAAGGCTTTGTGGGAAAAGTTAGGGACTTTGTACCAATTTAAGTCTCTGGTGAATAAACTGTTCCTACGGAAAAATCTGTATAACCTGAGGATGAAAGATGGAGACTCAACGACAAAACATTTGAACACATTTAATACTGTGATAAGTCAGTTGTTATATGTTGATATTAAAATTTCAGATGAAGATAAGTGCATCAGTTTGTTGTGTTCTCTACCATATTCGTGGGATAGTCTAGTTATTGCAATAGGTAGCAATGAAACTGACTTACAGTTTGATGAAATAGTCTCATCCTTGCTGACGGAGGAGATGAGATGGAAAAATATGGAGAGCTAGAATGGTGATTCCTTGTTTGTACGAGGACAGTCCCAGAACAGAAACAAAAATAAGTTATCGAGTGGGAGATCTAAATCTAGAGGTAGATCTAAATCTCCAGGAAAACCTCTAAAGGTGGTGTTCTGGAAATGTGGAAAGGAAGGGCACTACAAAAGGGACTGTAAATCTAAAGCTCCTGACAAAGGAAAGGGATTTGATGATGCTCCTTCTGTAGAGGAGAAAACCACCTCAAATAGAGGTGGGGATGTGTACTTGGCTTCTTCAAGTACACATGTAGATCATGAGGCATGGTTGATTGACTCAGGTGCATCCTTTCACTTCACTCTCCATAGAGAGTGGTTCTGCGAGTGTGAGAAATATGATGGTGGTGATGTCTTCTTGGGGGATGATAGGAAGGATAGAATTGTTGCTCATGGAAAATTAAAGTTGAAGTTGCAAGGTGGAATGGTTAGAACACTTCCAGGTGTTCTGCATATTCTTACATTGGCCATAAATCTGATTTTCGTAAGCAAGCTGGATGATGGAGGTGTAGAAACAGTGTTCGAGAAGGATACCTCCAAAATGGTTCGGGGAGTGCTGGTATTTATGTGGGGAGTTCGGGTTGGAACTCTATACAAGCTGCAAGGTAGCAATGTTATTGATGGGTGCAATAATTCTATGGTTCCTAAAAGTGGAGTAGAAAATCTAGTGGTCTCTGGAGATAAGACCATGTTGTGGCATCCAAGGCTTGAACATATTGGAGAGAAGGGCCTTCGAATACTTCATGTAAAGGTATGGTAGAAGGTATGACTAATAGCTCTCTGGATTTTGATTTCTGTGAAAATTGTGTATATCGGAAGCAGAATCGGGTGAGTTTCGCCTTTGGTGGTAAGAGGGTGAAACATATATTAGAGCTTGTGCACAGTGATTTCTTTGGACCTGTGAAGGTTCCATCACTGGGTAAGTTTGTATACTATGTATCATTTATAGATGACTTCTCAAGGAATACATGTATATATTCCCTTAAGAAGAAATATGAAGTCATTGGCGGGTTTAAAGAATTTAAGGCTCTGGTGGAAAACCAAAGAGAGAATAAGATAAAGGTGTTGAGGACAGATAACAGTGGAGAGTTTTGCAATAAATAATTTGAAGAATTTTGTAAGAAGTGTGGTATAACACAACAAAAGACTACTCCATATAAACCTCAGCAAAATGGAGTTGCAAAAAGAATGGACAAGGCATTGATGGAAAGGACAAGAAGCATTGCTTAGTGGTGCCGAGTTAGGACAAGGATTCTGGGCAGAGGCAGTGGAGACTGCATGTTACCTGGTCAACAAATCACCTTCATCAACATTGGAAGATAAGACTCCACAAGAGGTATGAATTGGTAAGAAACCTTCTCTTTCACATCTGAGGATATTTGGATGTGATGCATATGTACATGTTTCAAAGGAGAAAAGAACAAAGTTGGATAGTAAATCTAAAAAGTGCATCTTTATTGGGTATAAGGATGGTTTAAAGGGTTATAAGCTTTGGAACACAGTAACAAGGAAGGTTGTGTACAACCGAGATGTGGTGTTCAGAGAGGTGAAAGATGTTATTAAACATGAAGTCCAACCAAAGGAACCTGAGAAGATAGAGTTGGAGCTAAAGGAAGAAGAATCAAACTCTATAGTAGAGGAGAAATCAGAATATGAAGAGCCACAAACTTCGGGTGTGAGAAGATCAATTCGAGAAAGAAGGCAGCCAGAAAGGTATAGTCGATCTGCTTTCTGTTCAAATTTTGCTTTATCTATTACTAAAGATGATCCCATAATTGTGAAGGAAGGAAACACATTGGTAGCAAGTGGGTGTTCAAGAAGAGACAAACACAGAAGAAAAGGTGGAGAAATACAAATCTCAGTTGGTAGCAAAGGTTATTCCCAGGTGCTAAGAATTGATTTTGGTGATATTTTTTCTCCTGTTGCCAAGGTAACTTCTATTAGATTACTTTTATTTGTTGTTGCTGCTTTTGATTTTGAGGTAGAACATATGGATGTGAAGACAACATTTCTTCACAGGGATCTGGAAGAGGAGATCTACATGAAGCAACCTAAAGGTTTTGTGGTGAAGGGTAAGAAAGAACTGGTATCAAGTTAAAGAAGTCTCTGTATGGGCTAAAATAGTCCCAAGGATGTGGTATAAAAATTGATACATTATACGGGACTTGGCTTCACCAGAAGCAAAGCAATCACTGTGTGTATTTTAACTTAATTGGTGACCATGTTATTTATCTGGTCTTGTATGTGGATGATATGTTGTTGGTTGGAAATGACAAAGAAATTATCCAGGATTTGAATACCCAATTGTCCTCCAAATTCGACATGAAATACCTTGGTGCTGCAAACTATATTTTGGGCATGGAAATTAAAAGAGATCGAACAAAGAGGAAGCTCTGGTTAAACCAAAGGAATTATGTCGAGACAATATTGCAGAGGTTTAATATGCAGGATAGTAAACCGGTGAAGGTTCCTATTCTTGTAGGTGTAAAGTTATGTGATGAAATGGCCCCAAGACATAAGAAGAGGAAGAGGACATGTCCCGTGTTCCATATGCAAGTGTCGTCAGTCACCTGATGTATGTGATGGTCTGTACAATACCAGACATTGCACATGTACTGGGAGTATTGAGCAGGTTTATGTCAAAACCAGGGAAGGAGCACTAGACAACAGTGAAGCGGGTTTTCAGGTATTTGCGTGGCACTAGTGATTATGGTTTGTGCTACCAAGGAAGACCAGGATTGGACAGAGTGTTGGATATTCATGGCTTTGTTGATGCAAACTAGGTTGGAGATCTGGATCAGAGAAGATCTACAAGTGGGTATCTGTTTAACCTATTGGGAGGTGCAGTTAATTGGATGAGTAAGAAACAATCTGTAATGGCACTATCAACTACAGAGGCAGAATACATGGAAGCCACTCATGCAAGAAAGGAAGCAGTATGGTTGCAGAGATTGTGTTCAAGTATGGGGTTAGTATAGGGAGCTATAAGGATAGACTGTGACAGCGAAAGTGAAATTTTATTGGCAAAGAACCCTGCATATCATTCAAAGCCAAAGCACATTGATGTTCAGTATCACTTTGTGAGGGATATGATAGAAGACAAAAGGGTGTTGCTGGTAAAGGTGAACACTTTGAAGAATACTACAGATGAATTGACAAAATCTGTGAGCTCTGAGAAGTTCTCTTGGTGCAGAGAAACAATGGGCATTGCAAGGCTAGATAAATGACTAAGCTCTCTTGTGGCCCCTTGTGGAAAGAAAACAATAAGTGGGAGAATGTTGAGTTGTGTTAAATTCTTTCTACGACTAGCCCGTGTAGTTAATCGGGGGTTTAGAAGGGGGTGGAGTCGCCCCTTCGTTGTGCCAATTGCGTAGCGGGTGGGATCACAGGGGGTTTGAGGGGTGCAGGTAACCCACTCTATGGGGTCTGGGGCAGCGCCCGGGAAAATTTTGTTTTTGGACCCTATATTAGGTTGGGCAGACCTACCTATGGTTGTGTGCATGATTTTTCACACATGGTTTTGGACGCGATGGTTTTTGGTCCATGGTATTGGATGCTTCATCATGTATAAATATGTATTGTAACATTGAAAGGAACATAATGAAAAATCAAGTTGGTAGTCCCGGTTTTGGGATCCAGGCGAAAATCTCTATGTATATGTGTTTTATGTGTTATGTTCTCGCATTGTTTATTTTCTATGTTTTAGAATTCGTATGCAGGTAATTTCTGTACAGAGTTAAAACCTACACAAAGGACAAAAAATTACTAGGGCCGAACATGTTGGAGGAAATGGAAGATATGGTGAAAAAGGTTTAGATTAATTTAAACATTGCTCAGGAACGGCAAAAGAACTTTTCCGATCAGAAGAGGAGTTTCCGAGAATTCCAGGTACGGGATCATGTCTACATTCGAGTGCGAGCCAAGAAAAGCATCTTACAATTGGTCGGGTGTGCCAAACTAGCACCCTGATATTGCGGGCCATTTCAAACTTGGCTCGAATAGGACCAGTGGCTTCTCAACTTTCCTTACCCAGTCATATTCATGTACACAACGTCTTTCACATCTCCGTACTTAAGAAATATGTATATGACGCTAAACACATAATTCAATGGCAAGATATCCAGGTGAGGTATATATATGTGTGAAGTATATGTTACAAATGTGTTAAATAACTAGTTAATGACTTAACATTTTTTTTGCAATGTTCAGGTCGAACTGCAAGGAAAATTCTTGGTCGAGCCTCTAGTTATACTAGTCAGAGAGAAGTAACGTTGTAGAAATGAGTTATGACCCAGGTTAAAGTGCAGTGCCAGCATTTCGAGCCGGAAGAGGCTACGTGGAAAGATGAACAGGTCATGAAAGAGAACTTTCCGGGTTTATTTACAAGAGGAGAACATCGAGACGATGTTCCATTTTAGGAGGGAAGATGTAATATCCCCCATTAATGTAGATATTTTTATTTTACTGCAACCAAACAGACTATTACTATTTGTTTGAATTATAAACTATTTTTGGAATTTCAGTTATTAAAGGATAATATTTTATAGTTATGGCTAAATACTATTCTTTTTCTTACTAGCTAACTGGTTATGGAAATAGTTATTTGTTCCAAAACTAAATCCTAGAGGTTCTTACAGTAAATGATCAACAGGATGGGGATCTAAGATCAGGAACAAAAATTAGAAACTCTGCTAAAGGGTCAAACAGTTTGAGAAAGTTGTGTCTAGTAAGGATCAGATAGCTAGTAAATTATTAAATCTTTGAGATAGAGAACTCCTAAAGCCAGGAGTAGCACGGGGGATTTTGACTAAGTTTTCTATCTCAAGGCAGGGAGGAATTACGTCCAGAAATTTATTTTTAAATCAATCCAGAGTAGTGGAAACGGATAAGTAAAAAGAATCTCTGACATAAGTTATTTATTGCAATCTAGTTTTGCTGTTAAGACTGTGTCAATAAATCATGACTGTAGTAACTGCTGTAAACTTAAAGACAAGGTCTTTTTTATTTAAGCATGGCGAGAGAATCCTATTAATTTCATTTCAGAACTGTTTCAATAAACCATGACTGTAGGTGACCGCTGTAAACTAAGAAACAGGGTCCCTGATATTTTAGTTATGGCAAGAGAACCTTATCAATTTCATTCCAGAGTCGTTTTCATTGATAAATAAAAGCAAAGTAAATATAGAAAAAAAATACTAGAAGAAAATCCTCTATGCTAGTTAATGATTTTGTGATTATTACTACCTTATTTAAATGTAAAAGTAAATTAAAATTTCATAATTGCCTCGTAAAACTGGAAGCGAAAGAAACCCTATAAATTGATTATAGAGAAAAAGAAAGAAAGTAAGGAATTTCTATGACTTGCCGAAAATGACAAAAATTCTGTAAAATATGTATAGAAAAACAAAAAGAAAGTAAGGAATTTCTATGACTTGCCGAAAATGACAAAAAAATTGTAAAAGATAGGACTTTGATATTCGTGACTTGCACAGTTATGTGTAGAATTAACATTTGATCAAGACCATGAAAATAGCTAAAATAGTCATTTTAAAAAAAAAAAGGGAAAAGGATTTTTTTTTTTCAAGGCAAGAAGTGAATTTACCACATATTTACTTGGCTCCAAACGGGATAATATAAACCAAACCATGTAACATAAGTCAAAATAGAATAAGTACATTCTCTACTTACACAAAAGCTTCATGGCTAGAACACACGAAATCTTGTGTTTACCACCAGATTGATAGAAATTTCAAAGAGAAAAACTATTCTTATAAGAATAAAGGAAATTACGAGTTAACTTAGAAACCTTAAGTGTGTCCAAAGGTCCGACCAGAAGTCCTTTCGTTAACAAGAATAGACGAGAATCACATCTGGAGAAACAGAGTAGACATTCAAGGGTTCACTCTGAAGAACGTTGTGAATAACCATTCGACATTCCAAAAGTAGAATTATAGATACATAGAAGTGAAACGAAAAGAAAAACCTTGCTATTAATGTCTCTCTCCCCAAAATTACAATAAAAGGTTCAACCATCAAATAGTCTAGATAATGAGAAAAACAGAACAACCATTTCTGTCAAGTGCCAGATCTCTCACCTTCAGCCAAGGCTGTAAGGCTCTTTAAAAAATTAAATAACATTCAGCGCAAAAACTAACTGTGGATTTTCTGACCCCCAGTGGTCTCATTTCACCTATTCAAAACCTACTTACAAACTCAACAATTCCATTTGAAATAACCATTACAAACTTTTATCTGAACAACGAACAACCATGTGCAAACTTTAGAACTAGAAGAGGATTAGAATACCCGATAAGGATGCAGAGACTACAGCTGGTTGAAGGGTTAGCCGCATACCCACACCAAACCCCTGTATCGGGAGATCTTTGCCTTGCACCATGACAAGAAACAATATTAGAACTTGACAGGAGATGCATGCCTGAGATCGAACAAGAACTATAAAATGAAATGAAATCTTGAATTAAGGCCTTAATCATTTTCTTACCTAAAGAAGATATCCATGCCTTTGTTGATGGTGCTCCAGAATAATGGCGGAGTCTCAAAACCCTCCGTGAGAGACCACAATGCCAAATTAGAGAAGCATTGCCACGGAGAACCTAAACCAGGCGAGAGCCAAAAACCCTCGAAGCAAAACCATAACCAAATGAGACCCCTCAGCTGAGATATGAATGCCTGACAATCGATGAGCTGTTCGATCCAGCCAGCTAAAGAGAACCGTCGATGAAAGGGCCAGACTCCGAGAAGCATGGTTGAAGAAGGACAAACGGAAATCCCTCAAGCTGCCAGCAAGTGCCAAAATCACAGAGGATTAATATGCATGCAGAGATCGAGGCACGAACTTGTACAACTAGCGCCTAGGTCAGCCACGAACCCAAAACAATTAAATTCTTCGACAAATTGACATTAATGTCAGGATAAAAATCATATGTATAATAATCCTCTTTTAATGGTCATCGTAGGTAAGTCTATAATCTAATGGATTTCAAAGGATTCGGCATTTGTATTATATCGTCCCATCATTAATTTGGTAATTATGAATCAAATCATTCATGACAGATTTAATATTTGAACAAACTCACTTTAACTTTAGTCACATAATATATGTACGTTAATAAATATGTATACATATATTTGTGTTTGTTGTTTTAATTTTTTTTTTTTTAGTGTTTAATATGGAGGTGTTACAAGGATGATGAAAAAATCCTCAAATACAATCCATATTCAAAAGTGATGGTCAAAATATAATTTTGTATACAAGAGTATTGCAAATGTATTTACAAAGTATCGTTTTACATGCTGTCAGTTTTGTAATAATTTGGTTTAAATTTAACTGTACATGTAAATTGTTAATATTATCAATTCATTTTAGGTAGATGTGATATTGCTTATATTTATTT